>MDKF010939213.1:0-14404 GCA_026770625.1 Nicotiana glauca
CTATTTGAGGGCGGATAGTCCCATAATATCCTATTTGAGGGTGGATAGACCCATAATATCCTATTTGAGGGCGGACAGTCCCATGATATCCTATTTGAGGGCGGATAGTCCCATGATATCCTATTTTAGGGCGGATTGTCCCATGATATCCTATTTGAGGGCGGATAGTCCCATGATATCATATTTGAGGGCGGATAGTCCCATGATATCCTATTCGAGGGCGGATAGTTCCATGATATCCTATTTGAGGGCGGATAGTCCCATGATATCCTATTTGAGGGCGGATAGTCCCATGATATCCTATTTGAGGGCGGATAGTCCCATGATATTCTATTTGAGGGGGGATAGTCTCATCCTATCCTATTTGAAGGCGGATAGTCCCATCATATCCTACTTGAGGGCGGATAGACCCATCCTTTCCTATTTGAGGGCGGATAGACCCATCCTATCCTATTTTAGGGCGGATAGACCCATCCTATCCTATTTTAGGGTGGATAGACCCATCCTATCCTATTTGAGGGCGGATAGACCTATCCTATCCTATTTGAGGGCGGATAGACCTATCCTATCCTATTTGAGGGCGGATAGACCCATCCTATCCTATTTGAGGGCGGATGGACCCATCCTATCCTATTTGAAGGTGGACAAACCTGATATGTCATGTTTGAAGGTGGACAAGCCTGACATGTGGTGCTTGATTGTGTAATTACAAAGATTGATGCAGCGCAAAGGGCTTGATGTGATGTAGAGATCTTGATATGGACATAGCTTTCGTCCCTGTCTTAAATCAAAGAAAAATTTGTTAGTTTAAAACGTGGTGAGTGGTCGTGCCACTCCTGTGGGGGATGGTTTTTCCTTCTCCCCTTTCCCTGCTCTGCGTTTCATTATCAAAACTTGTTGGGGATGTTATTATTTGCTGGGGATGATATTCCTATTGGGGATGTTTTTTTTTTTTAAACTACTTCCTTCAAAACTTTTATTTTATCTCAACTCTGCTGGGGATACAAATGTTATCAGCTGGGGATAACGCTGTTGAGGATAACTCCGCTGGGGGATTTTCATTCCTTCAAAACTATGTTTCACTCTTCTGAAGACTGCTGGGGATGACACTGGCTTCTTGCTTTTTTGGAACACAAGTTTCACCCTTTTGTTCTGTCCGCTGGGGATACAACTTCCTTCATTAGAACTTGTTATGCTGGGGACAACACCGGTTTAAAGACCGCTTCCTTTGAGACTTGTCTTATCTTCCTTCTTCCCCAAATGGATGTCTGACTTCCAGAAAATTTTCCAATTGAAAGGAAAATTTTCTACCCCAGTTTGATAATCTTCCACGTGGCATGCCTTTCTTCCATCAATGACGTTCCCTTGCCTTCTCGATGACTCCTTATTCACAAGCCTTTCACCGTTATTTTCCACTTGTATCCTGACCCCCCACATTATTATGACAGTGACCCTGCTCTAGGATCATGCACGTTTTACTGATGAACCACTTTCTTCGTTTATCCGTGTCACAGAAAATACATTTTCTGCTAGGGAACGGGCATTTCCCCGACCTTTGAGTCTCATTGTCCTTGGCCTTGAGGTCATTAACCTTCATTTTTTTGCTGGAGATATCCTCCTTAACACTGATCTATCCATTTGTCAATTTCCTCTTGCTGGGGAATATCCTTCTGGACACTGGTCTTTTCGCTTGTTTCTTCCTGGCTTATACCACTTGGATGTTCTAATCAGATCTCACCTTGCATAATAATTTGAAAGTTGGTGGCAAGTTTTGAAGTCATTTCTCACTTGTTCTGACTAGACAGACTTTGTTGGGAATTTTTGATTAAAAGGAGAAAGATAAAAGGAAACAAAAATAGAAGACAAAGGAAAAAGATGACTCTCTAACAAGAAAAACTATAAAAACTTATCAAACGCGGATACCAACTCTACTGGTCATGACATGCACATATGGCCTATCCTCCGTCGTTGATCGCCTTTCATAATCTTTGTCAGGGGCTTACCCATCTGATTCTCAATCTTCACTCGACTTATAGCGCCCAAAGTGTTTTCACTATCAAGCCTCTCTCATTTTGGTTTTTCTCTCAGCTTTCATCGCCTTATGGTGCCCGTGAAGGTTTTCACCGATAAGACTCTCTCATTTGTATTACTTTTCAGCTGGGGATTGGGGTGCCACCGCTAAGACTCTTTCATATTTCTATTATGCTGGGGATCAGAGTCTTTTCTGCTGGGAATCAGAGTATTGTGTTCTGATAAGACTCTATCATTTGTCTGACTTGGCATCTTTTGAAAATTGGTCAAAAGGTCTTTCTTTGGACCGTAATGTGGGATTTGGATAGGGCTAGAAAGAAAGAGTATTTAAAGGCTCAAAACAAATCAATTTGGGTTCAAAATTTACAACCTTCGGACCTAGATTTATTTATAATAAACAAAATCATTTGCCCCAGTTTCTTGCTTGGGGATTTTTTGTTTTTTTTTGTTACAATATGACCGAGCTATGAAGCGCCTACGTATTCTCTTTGAGGAATCAGGTCAAACGTAGTTCCCAATTCCTCGTTGTTCTAGTTTTCCTTTTCATTTATTTTTCTTTTCACTTATCATTTTTTCTTCTTCTCCTTTTTTTTTTTATCTTCTATGTTTGTGTTTCTAGTCTTTGCTGCTAATTCTGAAGGAGTGGTATGAAAGAAAACAAATAAGGCTCAAAGGGTTAACGAAGGATAAAATGTTTAGATAGCAGAATAAAATGCCTTCGTCATTCCAATCTTTAAAATATGGCAGGTACAAACAACACAATTAAACAGACACTCGCAACATCTTCTGATTGTTGCAGACTTGATAACCATATCCACACATTCGCCCTTTCATTTGTCATTTTTAAAGCACCGTTGGGCAACACTCATTTTCATTACCACGAACGACCCCCATGTTAATTTGGCCAACTTGCCTTTAACGGTTTTCTTTTTCTTGCCCCAGTTTCACATGACTCGGGCTCCAAATAATCTCAAACCGTTCTTATTCCCTTTAAATGTCCATATCATCTTCCAATTGCTTCACGATTAACTTTTAAGATTGGGCTACAATTATGTGCGCATGTCATGTCACTAGAGTTGACGAAAAGGGACTATAAAGAGAAGAGGCTTAAATCAAAGAAAAATGACTACAAATAACGGAAGACAGAAAATTGCATTAGACAGGCGGGGGAAAAGTTTGTATAACAAAACAAGCACAATAAACTGGGGTACAACCCTTGGAACAAACCTAGACAACACCAAATGAGATACTATGACCAAATAAACTTGACAAAATAAAATGATAGAAGGGTTTGATTTACAAGACAATATCCAGATTACAATTCTGAAATAAGCTGGACAATAGAAATGACAACAAAATACGCCACCAAAAATTCCACTCTGGTTGACCAAGAAATGGAGAGTCTTCCCAATTACCAAGCACGACATCTTAGCCACTGAGCTTCGCATCAATATTACCAAGGCCACTATCTGCTTCAACATTTTCAGCTTTAGTCAATACATCCCCAAGAGGATTCACGTGCTCCCTGTCACTAGGCATCATCCTCACCAAGTGTGCATCATGACGTGCAGATAAAGGGTTCTGCGCGATATTCTGGGTGTCACTGTCTTAGATCTCAATCAGGTTTTCTTGGATCTTGTGTTTCCGGCTCACCACAAACCAACCACCTCAATTTTCTCAACAATTCAAAACAAAGAATGTTAGTATGGACTCAGTCAGTCCTCATTATTAACATCTTTTTTTTCATTTTTTTTCTTTTCCATTTTTCATTTTTTTTTTGCTTTTTTGGTTGTGGTCGAATCTTATGGAGATTGCCTACGTATCATGACCCCACATGAATCAGACCTTGCGTAGTTCGCGCAAATAAAAGGTCAATAACAATGAAACGTTTTTTTTGTAGGAATTTTCAATTTTCACAATAAAACAAACTTGATTACAAAGTTTTAAAAACGGACCATACTAATAGACTTTGACGAAAGGAATACTTACAGACTTGAAAATAAAACAACCCACATACTCTAATCAAAAGAAATACAAATAAAAAAAAAACAGACTGACAGATTCCTTCCCCTTCTCAATTTTACATGAATTTTGGAGGTCGGGAAGGACTATTTTACAAACTTATCCGTTCTTTTACGAAAATAGCCTTTCGACAACTGAAAGATACTCTAAGGCTATCTCGGCAAGAACTGTTTAATACGCTGCCGAAGCTGGCTCGGCTTATTTTGACTAAAAATCCAAATGGTATTCACTTGCCCCTTGACTTTTTTTTTGTTTTCAAATTAAAACAAAAGACCTGGTTTTGCAAACACGGCCTTTCAGCACCTCGGGGATGAAGATTTTAAGGTTGTGTGGGCTAACCAGTCAAAAAACCCTAAAAATGACCAAGGGTGACTGTTTATGCAAAGTCAGCCTTCCGACGTCCCTTTCGGGAACATTCGGCTATTTTTGATAAAATGGCACTACCCGACTTACTTAAGACTCTTTTTTCTTGTTTTTCAAAATAAAACCCGATATTGCAAACAACGGCCTTTCAGCGCCTCGGGGACGAAGATTCTAAGGTTGTGTGGGTCAACCCACCGAAATCTAAAAAATGACCCAAAAGTAGTTGTTTATGCAAAGTCAGCCTTCCGGCGTCCCTTTCGGGAACATTCGGCTATTTTTGACAAACGACATCACCTAATTTATTCAAGACTCTTGTTCTTGTTTTCTAAATTAAAATAAATGACCCGGTATTGCAAACACTGCCTTTTAGCGACTCGGGGACGAAGATTTTAAGGCTGTGAGGGTCAAAAATCAAAACCTGACCCAAAGCAATCATTCATGCAAAGCTAGCCTTCCGGCGTCCCTTTCGGGAATATTCGGCTGTATTTGATAAGGACGGCATCACCCGAAATATTTAGAATTTGATATTTTTTGGTTATTTTTGTAAAAGGGGAGGTTGGACCGATGATGGTTGCCTACGTATCTCACATCCGGTGAGAATCAAACCAGCGTAGTTCTGCCAATAGAACAAAGTATATTTGAAAACAAAACACATATTTTTTTTTTTTTCAAATCATTGGCAAATAAAATAATTTTCTTTTTCATTTTAAACACAAACTATTTTTGAAAACCAAATCACACATTTTTTTTTCCATTGGCAAATGAAGCAGAATATTTTTTTTTTAAAATATTTTTTTTTCAGTGAAAAATAAAACAAACTATTTTGAAAAATAAAACTACCTCTTTTTTTTTATTGACACATGAAACAAACTATAAAAATATTTTTTTTTCTTCTTCACTGGCAAATAAAATAGACTATTTCAAAAATAAAAACTGCCATTTTTTCTTTTCATCGGCAAATTAAAAAAAAATAATATATATATATATATTTTTTTTTTCCCTTTTCTCAAAAATCCGGCAGAGTTTCGACACTACTTGGACATTGATTTTTTTTTCTTTCTAAAAATGAGTAGTTATCTCTCTACATGGTTATTTTTTCTTTTTCACAATTTTTTAAAATTCTCGATTTCACAAACCGGTCAGCATGCAAGTCTGAAGCAAATAAACGTGCAAAACAAACAAGATGCAGCATGATAGTCTTTTCATTTCAGGTTACCTGTCCTAGACGGACCCAACCCCTGTGTTGAGTCCCCTAAGTCAAATGCAACATGATGCAAATAAGCGTTCCTACTAGGGATCCGGCATGAGGTTTTGTTATACTAGGTTAAAACCTGGGTGTTTGTTCTAGACCGTGTACCCGAGCGGACAACTCGAGTCGAGGAAGGAAATCCTTTCCGGGAACCAAAAGGCCAGCCGACTTAGAAACTTTTCGAGCCTCTTTCTTATTTTAAGGTATGACACTAACAGAACAGGGAGTCTCGACCGGCGAGCACATACCCAAAGATAAGAAGAGAGGGGTTTCGACACAGTTTATATATATAATTAAATAATATCAAAGCGGTAAAAAACATCATTTTGCACATTTAAACCCAATCATATAACAAAAACAGATAATATACAAGCCAAATACAACAATTATTCTAAGCTCGAATTTCTAACCCTGAACCAGTGGTTTTGGGTTTCAAAATAATTCCCCAGCGGAGTCGCCAGAATTGCCACACCTCATTTTTGCGCTACTGCACCCGTGAAGGGTGTAGTAAAGGGAGTTTTTCCAATTAAAGGACAATCGAAACGGGATTTATTTATTAAAGATTCAGAGTCGCCACTTGGGAGATTTATGGTGTCCCAAGTCACCGGTTCGAATCCCGAATCGAGGAAAGGATTGACTCTGTATTACAGTCCACGAACCAGAAATCCGAGTAAGGAATTCTGTTAACCTGGGAGAAGGTGTTAGGCATTCCCGAGTTCCGTAGTTTTAGCACGGTCGCTCAATTGTTATTATTGGCCTATTATATTGTCTAATTACTGATTTTAGAACCTAAATGCTTTTACTTCTTTTACCGCTTTTAATTAAGAAAAAGTTATCTTGACACGGGTTGCGCGTACGCATACCCATTTGTTTGGTGTGTCAAAAATTATGTCACGCGAACATGTCCACAACTAATAACGCTTTATTATTTTTAAGAAAAGTTTGGCCGAAGTTGCGCGAACGCATACTCCGATTTTTATTTTTAGAAATCGTAATCATGTCACGCAAACGTGTCCACAACCACGATAATAAATAGTATCAATACACAAATAGTACAAAAGAACCCTTTTTTACGATCAGCATATTCTCACTTTTTGTAACAGGTAATCCATAATACAAAATTAGTCATTAGCAATCACATTCCAAGAATTTAAAAAACAAAGAATTTGTTTGCTTAATTTTTTAAAATAGCACAAATAGGTACAATACCACAATAATCTAAGTAGTGGGCAAATTCCAAAAAAATCGCACAAAGAAACAAGATTGCACCTACCAATAATAACAAATTAATCAATATTTATATTAAACTTAAAACCATAATGCCTATTGTCAGCCATCAACACATACACAAGGAAACTAGCTCCTATCTAAACACTACTTAAATCCAGAATCAACAATTGAATTAACCAAAGAAGAAATTTTCCAGAACTGGGGTTGGTAAAAGAAATCACAATTAATCAAAGATTGAGCGTTTTACATATATAAAACAAGCTACCGGTTGTTATTTTTTCAGAATCATTCGTTTAGTTTAACATAGAGAGTGAGAAGAGAAACATATTATGGATCAGTGGAAAAAGATTTGTGTTCTTCGAGCAGGCTCTTACATCAAAGTGTATTATACAGTGAAGATCGATTCTTCTCTCATAATTGGAACGCTATTTGTCCGGAAACCCAATAACGGACTGAACTCGAAACGGAAACCAGAAGTTTCGTCTGAAACCTCGAACGAACTACGACCAGACCTGGAAACTCGTCGGACTCCCGCCGGATTCAACTCGACTGAGCTTGAACGACAGTTTTGAACGTCACACGGGCTGGTTTACGCCGGAGTTCGATTTTTGCTTATTGTTTGGTGACTCGTCGGAGTTTCTCAGCCATGGCTGTCGCTGGATATTCTAGGGTGCTGGTAATTTTTTTTTTGGTTAGGAAGCTGATGAAGAATCAGAACGGATGAAGGGTCTGATTTGGTGTGGAGATGAGGCTGTTGATGGGTTTGTTTATAGGTGAGCTATGTTGGTGTTTGGAGGTGGGGTGGAGCGAGGAAGGTGAAGGGGGGTCGTGTCTATTGCGGTTGAAGCTGTGATGCCTAGGGGTCTCTCATGGCTGAAGGTTCTCAAGGTCAGATGGTTATTGATGCTTGGAGAAGAAGACTGACAGAGGGGTTCCTCTATTGTTCAATGGCTGCCCCCCTTCTCAAAATCTGTCCATGTGTTCTTCCTGTGCTTGTGTGACTGTGTCCCTTTTCTTAGTGTTCAAAATGTAAAAAAAATCAGACCTCTCCATATTTTTTGGTCCATGTCTTCTTGTCCCCCATCCGTGTATTCCTCCTTAAATTGTGTGTCTGTGTCCCCCATTATCTTGTATTTTGTGTAAGGTATGTTGGGTTTGGATTGTTATGGGTTAGGTCCGAACTTTGGGCCTAAAGATTGGTCGTTTGAACCCGAATGTTATTCTTTCCCCGCAACCGAGAATAAAAACACGATGTTATTTAATTAATCCTACGTAAGCAGATTAACTATTAAAATAGGACTGACAATTAAAACAAAGATATTTTTGTATTTTCAAGATTAAAATAACTACAAAATATTAATGAAACTATTTTTGTAATTTTCGTTTTTATATAAAGATAAAATATAAAGTACTATTTTTTGTATTTTTGAAGATTAAAATGACTTCAAAACAGTAACGAAACTATTTTTTTGTATTTTCGAAATTATCTAAAGATAAAAAAATAAGGTATTATTTTTTGTATTTTTCAAGTTTATGAGAAATAGATAAACTAAAATTTATATATCTTTTTTTTTTATTTTGTGATGAAATAAAGTTAAAGAGTCAAAATTAGCTCAAATAGCTCTATTAAGGTTAAATTAAATATTTTACGCCAAAAATATAAAAAATTTCGGAGAGGGTCAAAATCACACGTCTACGGTATTAAAGAAAAGTAATTAAGAAATAAAAAAACTAAATTAGATCTAAAAAGATTTGAAACTCTAGTTTTGGGTGAAACGCCAAATCAGCCAGAATAAAAGAAAATAATAAAGATTCGTACCAAATAAACATATATAAGATTTCATTAAAGGAAACTCATAATCGAATCAATTTTAATTCAAGTAAAAGAAAGGGTTTGAAACCCTAGATTTAAGTAAATCACAGAATCGGTAAAAAATCAACAAATCTATAAATAACATAGCAAATATAGACGAAGAAAATGCTTAAAAGACAAAGTTTGAACCAGATTTGGTTCAAATTAGAGAGGATCTGAAACCCTAACCTTTAGGGTTTAGCGAATCAAGAGAGATATGAAAGAATTATTACAAATAACGTGTTAGGACTTGAGATTGTCCAGATTCAAAGGGCAAACAAGGATTTAGACGGAACCAAATTGGGGTACTTGCCATATTTACGCAAGTACCTAAGTTATTCCATAATCGGGTGCCAAATAAGGGAAGAACCTTAGAACGGTAAGGGAGTAATGAGAGAATCCCATCAGAACATGAATTCTTGGGGTGTTTGGGTAAGACAACGTCTTTAGGGTTTTGACAGGGAGGGAGATGAGAGCATTTAGGGGCAGCGGAGGTGTAAACTAAATTAGGGTTGGGAGATGATTAATTAAAAGGGGGAAGGGGGAGTAATTAGGAGCCGTTGAGATCAATGACTGGGATTTTACAAGGGCTTGGGGTTTTAAAATGGGTATGGGTCCGGGTTGAACGAGTATGGATATTTAGGTACTGGGTGGGACGGGTATGGAAGTATTGGGCTGGTTAGTGTATTGGGCTGAGATAATTGGGTTAGGCTATGTCCGAATTTAATTAAAAAAAAGGGCTATATTTTAAATAAAAATTAAACTAATAAGATAATTTATAAAAATAATTAGTAAATAATAAAAATTGTTATTTGTGCATGAAAATAATTTAAAATAATTACTTAATATTATAAAAATATAGAAAGTTATTTTTATATAAATAATGTAATTATGCATATATATGGGCTATTATTGCAAAATAAGCAATTTTAGCCTTAAAATGAAAATGTAATTATAAAAATGCAATTAAAATATTTAAGCACTATTGATGTATTTGGATGATTAAATAATTATAAAAATAATATGAGGGATAATAATTGGATATTTGTATAATAAAAAATGCAGAAATAAATTGATTTAAAGCCTTTTAAAATTATTGAAGAATTATAAAAACACTTGTGCATGTTTGTAATAAGCACGTGTACTCTTTTGAAAATATATATGCACATTTAAAATATATGAGGGAAAATTGGGTATCAACAACTGTCACGACCCAAAATTCAATAGTCGTGATGGCACCTAACCCAACCCGCTAGCTATGTCAATAAACAACTATTTTTATACAAGAATTTTCTAAGGACTGGTAATACAAAACATGAACTTCTAAGATTTAGATTTTTACAAGACCGACTTGACATATTTACAACATGTGTTTGAAATGTAAATGAACAGAGTTTGAATCTAATGCTACCAAGGACAAGGGATAGCCATAACTGAACGCAGGTACATCTTCAGATTTAGCTCACGCCGTACATAACAACATTAGCATCCAACATGTGCACGCAGGGTGAAAAAGTAGAGTATAAGTACAACCGACCCCATGTAATCAATAAGTAACAAACCTAACCTTAGGTTGAAAGTAGTAACGAGTTGGAACAAAAGTCGGAGTCCAATACCAATAGACAGTAACAGTTCATAACAACATAATAAAAGTGCTAAAAGAAGTAATTCGGAGATATAATGCTCAGCTCGTTCTAAATTCTAGAAAACAGGCACGCTTTACAAGTATAACATTAAAACTGAAATCTTTAACCGAAAGCACCAAAATATGAGTAAGTTTGTAAAATCCGATTTTCCCAAAACTTTTCAACAGGTAAAGGTTTCAGTATCAAATAACATGAGGAAAGTACATCTCTATGCCTACATGTCAATGTGTATGAGAAGTCATGAATGACGTGATACGGTACAACATGAGAAAAATGCATCTCTATCCATTTATGTCAAGTGTGCATGTCGAAGGCAATACAACACAGTGAATAAATCATATGCATACTCTTGGAGTATCAATTTACTTAATTTTCCTAGTCATTCAGTCCTCACAGTCACTCAGTTCTCACTGTCAATTGGTCCTTCCAATCACTCGGCACTCGCTCTCGGCACTCGTACCTGCACTCGCACTCAATAGGTACATGCGCTCACTGTGGATGTACAGACTCTAGATGGGCAATTCCAGCCCAAGCGCTATAATAAGTCAATCATGACATGAATCAATAATACTTGTTGCGGCGTGCAGCTCGATCCCACAATGAATCAATAACATATGTTGCGGCGTGTAGCTCGATCCCATCACGAATCAATAATACCAGTTGCAGCGTGCAACTCGATCCCATCAATATCCTCACAATCACGCCCTCGACCTCACTCAATCATCAATTTTTCCAGTCTTTCGGGCTCACAATGTCATGAAAAATCACCCCAAAAATAATAATGTGATGTATCAATAATTGATAGTAGATACTGTAATATGATATGCAATTGAATGTTGAGTATGCATTTTCAATGTAAGCAGATAACTCAACAATAGAAATGACCTAAGTGGGTCCAATAGGATAAGCATATAGCCTAGACATGGTTTCTAACATGGATCACAACTCAATTATTCTAGCAGGTAGAGATTTTATAGATACAAATAAGATTAGGTAACTACAGAGTACCACAGAAATAACCACATCACAATTCACACGGTGTACGCCCACACGCGCCGTCACCTCAACACCAAACACATATCATGTATATTCAGGAGTTCATACCATCAACACCAGGTTTAGAAGTGTCACTTTCCTCAAACAAGCCAAATCCAGTACCGAACAAGCCAAACGATACTCCAAAAATGCCATCCCGCGCATACAGACCTTCGAACGGCTCGAAACTAGCCAAAAGCAACTCAAATACATCAAATAAAGCCTAAGGAAACCATTCCGAATGATAAAAGGTCGAATTTTTACTCAAAAGCCCAAAGTTAACCAAAAAAGTCAAATTCAGGACCGCATCTCGGAACCCGATCAACTTATAAAATCCGACAATTCACTAAATTACAAGTCCAACCATACTAGTTTAATTCAAATCCAACTCCAAATCGATGTTCAAAACTCAAAAATTCGCTCTATGAAAATTTGGACAACCCCTCTCCATATTTTCTCTTTAAAATTCATAATCCAAATGCCTAAATTGAAGATATATTCATAAAATATATCCTAGACTGAGTACATAACACTTACCCCAATCCATGTGGTAAGAGTTGCCGCCAAAAATCTCCCAATTCCGAAGTCTATAGCTCAATATGTGATAAAAATAGTCATCCCCCAATATGTATAGAATCTGCCCAGCATTTTCGCATATACGGTCATCCGCGACCTCCATTTTTGCGGAACAATTTCACTTTTGCGAAGCTCTCTGAAGATCAGCTTTCCGCACCTGCGGGACTTTCCTTGCTTCTGTGCACATGCAGGTGCGGTGCACAATCCCACTTTTGCGCTCAATCTCGCTTCTGTGCAAAAGTACATTGCTTCCGTGCGACCGCAGATGCGTCTGAAGCCTCTGTATATGCGATAACTCCAAACTCAGCTCCTTTACCATGTACGATCACCACTCTGCTTTTGTGACCACCACACCTACACAAAATCAGCAGTAGGTGCGCAATATCAGTACAAGCAGTTGCGGCCACAACATATGAATAGAAAATGGTCCGAGACACGTTTGTAGCTCACTTGGGCCACTCGGGACCCCGTCCAAATATACCAACAAGTCTCATAACATAACACGGACATACTCGAGGCCTCAAATCATATATAACAACATCTAAACGACGAATAACACCTCAATTCAAATTTAAATGAACTTTGAACTTTGAACTTCTGAAACTCGCGCCGAAACATATCAAATCAACCCGGAATGAACTCAAATTTTGCATACAAGTTCCAAATAACATAATGAAGCTATTCCAATTTTCAGAACCACAATTCGAACCTGATATCCAAATTCAACTCCAGGCCAAGCTTATGAACTTTCTAAACCTTCAAATTTTCAACTTTCGCCAATTAGTGTTGAATCCTTCTAGAAATATCCAAATAAAATCCAGGCATACGCCCGAGTCCAAAGTCACCATCCGGACTTACGAAACATCAAAACTCCAGGTCAAATTCACAAAAGTCAACCTTGGTCAACTCTTCCATCTTAAAGCTTCAACAATAAAATTCATTCTTCTAAACAAGTTTCGAAACACCTGAAAACCAACGCCGACAATTCATACAAGTCATAATACATCATACGGAGCTACTCGTGCCCCCAAATTACCGAGCAAAGTGCAAATGCTCAAAATGACCGGTCGGGTCATCACAATTACTCTTCGCTACAACATAGGTATTTTCCTTTGCACTTTTCGGAGCTGTAAATTACGTAGTTGTAAGCTCGAGTTCAAGTTTGAAGCCAGAGTCCATTAGATATGCTCGACGTGCCCCAGTTTTTGTACCACAAAAGGTTAGTGACTCTCTTCATTCTTTCTCCCATTTTCTTTTACTCTAAGTTCGAACTTACGTGTTTATTTTCTAGTATGTGAATCGTTGTTTTGTTATTTTTAGAACTTGATTTGGGACATATTCGAATAGTGTATTTTAACTGTAAACAATTTTGTACTAGAATAAAATGTGTTTGACCGAATTGCGGATATCATGTCTTTAGGCAATTTTGATTATGAATTATTTGAGATATATTATTGCACTTCCCTTATTAGCAATCATGTGTTAGTTTATGTCTTATCTAGTTGCAGAGAAGTTTTAAAATAGTTATTGTTCACATATTAGAATCCATGCGTTAGGATTTTTGTTACTTATTTATAGATAACTAAGGATTTATTCTGTTATACAATGTCTTTATATTAATAATTATAGTTTAGGGGAAGAATGCTATCTTTATCACACCCCATAGTATAATTCACGCCTTTGGGACATTTATAATGAGCAGATAATTTAGTGGAGTATGTGTTCGTTGTGTTCATTGAATTTGATTGTATTTGTAGACATCAAAATTTTAATGGATTAAACTAAATCCTAAATTCAAGATACTACAAGACCTCTTGAAGTTCTAGGATTCTGTCAGTGTTGCTTGGAGACTACTCTACCTAAACCCTAGGTCACTCCTATAAAAATGGTTACATAATCCTTTAAAAAAAATCTCAAAAAATGGAGATCATCTCAGAAATCCCATAAACTCACGGGATATTCATAAAGAGATAAAGAGGTGGCCAGATAATTCTTGATAATCAAATACTTCAAGAAAATCCACAACATACTTCATGGATATCAAATAAATCCAAGGAGGTCTTCATCATCCTACGTTCGAGAGACACGCTGCTCCAGCCCTCGAATCACGGAGATAATCAGGAGAGAAGAATCAAGGGAGAAACAGAATTGTACCCGCATCATTTTATCAATAAAACTATATTTCTTCATATTTTTATTGTGGTTGTAATTTATTTTTGTATCACAAATAAATTTGTTGCAAACAGTATTCAAAACAACATGATTATAACTTGAACTCCAGTTTGATGAATATAAAATATTTACTTATTATATACTTCAGGAAGGTTATGAGATTAATAAAATCTCTAAAAAATATGCTCGCAAACCTTACCAAAGAATGTTTTACTATCCTAGACCAAC
>MU780618.1:9858-20069 GCA_026770625.1 Nicotiana glauca
ATCAAAACAACCATTGAGGAATTAGAGGCTGTGGTTTTATTTATACACTGGCCTGAGAGGAAAGTGTATATAGGAGCCAACCTCAGCCCGGAGGTAAAGCGTAAGTTAATTGAGTTTTTAAAAGCTAACACAGATTATTTTGCTTGGACCCATTCTGACATGACAGGAATACCGCCCGAGGTTGTAACTCACAAGTTAAATGAAGATCCTTCGTATCCTCCAATCAAGCAAAAGAAAAGAAAGCAAGGAACTTTCAAGAATAGGGTGATTCAAGAAGAAGTTCAAAAATTGCTGAAAATCGGTTCAATCCATGAGGTAAAATATCCCAACTGGTTGGCTAACACTGTCGTGGTTCCTAAGAAGAACGGTAAGTGGCGGGTCTGTGTAGACTATACAGATCTTAATAAAGCATGTCCAAAAGATTCTTTACCTTTACCACACATAGATCAGTTAATTGATGCTACTGCAGGGCATGAACTATTAAGTTTTTTAGACGCTTACTCAGGTTATAATCAAATCAAAATGGATCCAAAAGATGAGGAAAAAACTTCTTTCATAACAGACAGGGGGACTTATTGTTATATGGTAATGCCCTTTGGTCTTAAGAATGCAGGAGCAACTTATCAAATGTTAGTCACTCAAATGTTTCAATAACATCTAGGTAAGACTATGGAGGTATATATAGATGATATGCTACTTAAGACTCAGCATGCAGAAGATCATATATCGCATCTATCTGAAACTTTTAGAATTTTGCGAAAATATAATATGAAGTTGAATCCGGAAAAATGTGCATTTGGTGTGGCATCAGGTAAGTTTTTAGGTTTTCTTGTTTCTAACCGAGGTATTGAAGTAAATCCTGCAGAGATTAAGGCCATTGAAGAAATCCCCGATACACTTTCAAACAAGAAAGAAGTACAAAGACTGACGAGAAGAATCACAGCTTTGGGAAGATTCATTTTGAAATCATCGGAAAAATGTTTTAAATTTTTCTCGGCACTTAAAAAGCAGGATCATTTTGAGTGGGATGAAGGGTGTCAGCAGGCACTTAGAAATTTAAAGGCTTACCTATCAAATCCACCTTTGCTAGCAAATCAAAAAGCCGGAGAAAAACTTTTCATCTACCTTGTTGTTTCAGAAGTTGCGGTAAGTGCGGTTTTGGTTCGTGAAGATCAGGGTAAGCAATCTCCTATTTATTATGTTAGTAAATCTTTATTAGATGCAGAGACACGATATCCATAATTGGAAAAGCTAGCACTTGCTTTAATCATGACATTTAGAAAGTTAAGACCATATTTTCAATGTCATCCCATTACTGTGGTAACTGCATACCCTTTACGTAGTATATTGCATAAACATGAATTGTCAGGAAGATTAGCCAAATGGGCCATAGAACTGAGTGAATATGAAATCACATACCTACCTAGAACAACAATAAAATCCCAGATATTAGCTGATTTCGTGGCTGATTTTAGCCAAGTGGTGCAGTTAGAAGCTGAAAAAGAAGTTCAGATACTTAATGGGGCTAATCCACGAACATGGACTTTATTCACTGATAGCTCATCTAACGTAAAATATGCTTGATTAGGAATTATTTTAGTACCACCTACAGGCGAAACTATTAGACATGCTATTAAATGTCATCCCATAACTAATAATGAAGCAGAGTATAAAGCTGTGATTGCAGGTTTGGAATTGGCACGAGAACTTGGTATAAGTCAAGTGGTGATCAAAAGTGATTCTTAGTTGGTAGTTAATCAAATGTTGGGGACTTATATAGCCAGGGAGACAAGGATGCAACAATACTTGGAAAAGGTACGGGAATTGATAAAGCAGTTTCAAACTTGGAAGGTCATTCAAATTCCAAGGGATGAAAACGTTGAAGCGGATGCCTTAGCCAATCTTGCATCCGCAGCAGATGTAGCAAACGATGCAAACACCTCAGTCATTCATTTATTTCATTCAATTCTCGAACCCGATAAGAACGAGGTAAATTTTAATAATTTAACTTGGGACTGGAGAAACGAAATTATTATTTTTTTACAGTATGGTACCGTCCCTGATGACAAAAAGAAAGCATACGCACTTCGAAAAAAGGCTGATCGCTACTGTTTGAAACAAGGCAACCTTTACCGTAAAATGTTCGGTAGCCTCTTAGCAATATGCCTCGGACCTTCTCAAACGGAGTATGTAATGAGGGAAATACATGAGGGGCACTGCGGGAATCACGTAGGAGGAAGATCACTGGTAAGAACCTTGATTAAGGCAGGGTATTACTGGCCCAAAATGGAAGAAGAAGCGGATAGTTTCGTGGCTAAATGCGATAAATGCCAAAGATATGGTAACAATATACACTGACCAGCAGAATTATTATATCCGGTTATTGCACCATGGCCATTCATGAAATGGGGAATGGACATAGTTGGACTATTACCTCAAGCAAAAGGACAGGTAAAGTTTTTTCTCGTACTTACTGATTATTTTCACTAAATGGGTGGAGGCAGGAGCATTTAAATAGGTGCGAGAAAAGGAGGTCAAAGACTTCATTTGGCATAACATTATCTGTCGATTCGGTGTACCAAAGAAAATCGTATGTGACAATGGTCCTCAATTTATCGGAGCTCAAGTCACAGAGTTTCTCAAAAGTTGGCAAATAAAAAGGATTACATCTACACCCTATCATCCAGTGGGTAATGGACAAGCAGAATCAACAAACAAAGTGATTATTAATAATTTAAAGAAGCGATTAGAGGAATCAAAGGGAAATTGGCCTAAAGTGTTACCCGGAATTTTGTGGGCATATCACACAACAACAAAAATGAGCACAGGTGAAACGCCCTTCTATTTGGTTCATGGAGCTGAAGCACTAATCCCAGTAGAAATAGGAGAACCAAGCACAAGATTCTTACAAGCAACACAGGAGTCCAATAACGAAGAGATGTGGGTCAATTTAGATTTATTAGAAGGCAGTAGAGAAGCTGCGTTAATAAGAATGGCCGCACAAAAACAAGTGATCGAGCATTATTACAACAAGAAAGCACGGCTGAGATACTTCAAAATTGGGGACTTCGTGCTTAAAAAGGTTTTTCAATCTACAAAGGCAACCAATGCGGGGAAACTAAGTCCTACCTAGGAAGGACCTTACAGAGTTCGTGATATTGGGGGAAAAGGAGCATATGAGTTGGAAACAATGGATGGGAAGGCACTTCCTTCACACTGGAATGATGTTCATTTGAAGAGATATTACTTCTAAGAAAAAACTCACGGTCAGTTATCGCCATGTTAAACTTTATTTTTTGAATTGTTAAAATTTTACTAACGATTTTAGATGCTAGGCCAAACGCTCACCCTTACTAAATGATGAGTCACGACCTGTAAGGCAAAAATGGAATTAACTAAAATTCCTGGCCCAGGGTTACAATTATTTTGATAGAAATATAAACGGGCTGAGCAGTCTTCATCTATAATCGCACCCCCGAGTCCCGTATGTATTTTCTTTTCAGGAAAAGGACCAGGTGAAAGAGACTATCAAGTGCTCGAGGCTTCATAATTCAACACTCAAACACTTGGGGGACTACATAGAATATGCAGTCACGTGTATATAAAAGGCAATGAAGATTGAGCAAAAATCAAGTCTAAGAAGAGTCAAGTACGAAGTGGAAGTTAAGGAGTCATAGCATACATCATAGTGTTCTTTCCCATGAGAACAATGGAGTCACCTCTCATACCCTTCCTAATGTTTTGAAGTTAAGGGGACCCAAGGTACCTCAGAATGGTTAGGGTAAAGACTATGTACTAAAACGGGTTATAAGGAAAAACCTCGTATCTATTGTTCTTCTTTTTGTATAAATCTGTTACAAGAAAAATAGTTATGAGAAAATTATAGATGTAATTCAAATACATGTAAAGGATTACTCAAAACTTGTCAAAGTTCAGAAATGAAAACTTGTCCAAGTTATTGTAAAGAAACATGTGTGTTCCTATTTCTTTTATCGTATAATAAACACCATTATGAAGTTGAGACGTCTTCTTCATCAAGTGTTAAAATATAAAAGGGCCCTCTTTTATAAAACTCATGATATTTATTCATGAGATTGATGGAAGCATTTTTCAAAGAATAAAAATGCAGTCTATTCTCTAAGTCCTTGGAAATAAAAGGCATGAATAGAATAGGTGAAAGTTTAAAGGCAACTTCTCAATATTTTAAAACTAAAGACTAAGTATAAACTTAGTCATCGAATGGTTCATGCAAAAATACCCCATAACCAGACTTGGGGACTTGTGTGTCTAAAATCAAACCTTAACTGATAAGCAAGGGTTTGATTACAAAAAAAAACTATCACAAGAATCCAAAAATCTTAAACATAGTTTTCCAGATTGGTACCTGCAAAAAGGAAATTTAAAACAATTGTAAAAAAAAATTCATCAAGAAGAAGGAACTGAAGAAAGATCATCAGCGGGCTCAACTAAAACAGCATCATCAACAGTTGAAGGATGATCTTCAATCACAACAATAGGAGCATCAACAGGCAAAGTTTCAGCTTAACTAGCAGCAAGAGACACATATGAACTTGAGGAAGGAATGACACTCGTGGCAATTTCTACAGTCACGGGGACTTCAACTGCGAGAGTCTCAGCCAAAGGAGTTTCAATCACAGGAACTTCAACCTCGGGAGATGAAAAATCTTGTGGTTGTTGTGGTCGTTCAATGGCCTCATTCACCTTGGCTAATTCCGATTCCAGGCTGAAATTTTCTTGGCTCATTTCTACCAAGGTGTCACGACGAGACTTTAAAAAGGTCCAACTTACCTCAACATTGGTTGACTCTTCAAGAAGTTCATAATCTCTCTCCCAAACAACGATTTCATTCTTAAGTTCTTCGTTTTTAGCTAGGAAAGAACTATAAGATGATTGAAGGGTGGCGTGAGAACTCTCTAGGACATGAACCTTGTTTACAGAAACTCGTAGTTCTTTTTGTGCCCGTGAAAGGTTTTGCGTCATCTCCCCATCATGCATTTCCTTCTGAGCCAGCAAAGTCTTTAGAGCCCTATTTTCCTCGTTGACTTTGGACAGCTGTTCCGAAAAGGAAGATTCAAGGCGCTCTTTTTCTTTCTCAGTTTGGCTCGAGGTAGCCTTAATCATCGCCAGCTCGGAGGTTAATGTTTGAACTTGCCTCTCTAAGGTATTTTTTCTCTCTTCCAAATTCTCCATGTCTATTTGTGCACTTTCAAACTGGCCCTTCCAGTTGTCTGTCTCAAATTGAAAACCATGGGAAGCTTCCTCAACATCATGAGCCGTCTTCTCTAAATCACCAGCCAATTTCTCCAAAAGAGAGACTCGGGTCATTAGTTCAGTACCAATGAGGTTGGCCTACACAAACAAAAAGAAGAGGAGGTAAGGTTAGGATTCTAAAAATCAAAAGACTAAAGAAAAAAAATATGAGAAAATACCTTCAAAGTTGCATGGACAATATCGTTTATGAGGGTCATATTAGTGTGGCTTTCAAGTTTAGCATTCTCGATGGGGCCGATCAAAGGCTCGAGCCAAGTATCCGCTTGCCCAAATTTTCTTAAAAGACTGTTATTGGCGGGAACCTCAAGAGTCACGAAGACCCCGCCTCTATATGGTGGACAGCAGAGGGAGAAATTATTGAAGGATGAGCAACAGAAGGAGTAAAAATAGTGGAGGTAGGTGCGGAAGTAGTAATGGAAGAAGGCAAAGGTGCAATTACAGGAACAGAAGAGGTGAAAGAAGATAAGGGGGTTCATTTAGAACAGGTCCTAAAGACCCGTTATTGAAACCACTAACAAAAAGCTGGTTTATGGATTCATGAGTGTCAGGTGAAGGAGAAATATCATCATCAGGGATGATCACCGGAGCAATGACAGGTTCGGAAAGAGATAGGTGAGGCGAGATATCAGCTTCATCTTCAAAGACGATACGTCTCCTGGTTCGTGGCCTTGACACCAGAGAACCCTCGTCTTCTCCCTCAGAATCATCGTCTTCAACAGATTTTCTCTTCACAGATTCCAAGAAAATATCTTGATCTGAAGAAGCGCGAGCACTTAAAGAATCACGAGATGCCAAAATGGCCTCTAGGGTAACTCCTCGAATGGCAAAACCTGGTAAAAAGAAAGGTAAAAGTTAGAACAAAAAAAGAAAAAAATTTATAGATGAAGTGAAAGTAGAGATCCTTACCATGAGTTTTAACTCTCCAGCCATAACGGGGGAAAGATTTTTCCATGATCTACCCTCCATCGGGGCAATCTTCAGTAACTTATCTACCCAACCACGGAAGTTGGGCACAGGTTCCACAACGCCCATGGTTGCTGAAGAGAAAGAGAGACAAGATTAAGAAAAACAAGCAAACCTGAAAATAAAAAGGCACAAGAAAAATTTAATACTCACGTGCAAAATTCCACTTCTCCGGGAAGCGTAGGTTCTTTTCACCCACTAAACCAACAGTGGGAGCCGCAACATACCGGGCATACCAGCCACGATCTTTATCATCCTTAGGGTTAACTAAAACCCTCTTACTCCTAGCTGCTAAACCAAACATGCCGTTTCGAAAAAGCCTTGGTGAGTAAAGAGGAATCAGGTGGGGAAAGGTGAATTCAACATTCACCATAATAGCAAGATGCCTCAGGCAAGCAACAACTCTCCATACAATCGGACCAATTTGGCCCAGACACACATTGAAAAAATGACAAAAATCCAGAATGACCAGGTCAATGGCCGGTTTAAACCCTAGAGTAAAGGGATATGTGTAAACAAAAGAGTATCCTATTAAGTAGGATGTAATCCTTTGGTTAGGGTTAGGAACGATAATAGGAAAATCATCACTCCAATAACATTCCTTACGAACTATAGGGGCTAAAACTTCTATGATTTGAGTAGGAAAGGGGTCAACACGATCTAAAGATTCAATTTGAGCTTTAAGGGATTCTCTATCATGGTGAAAGGAAATTTCAGATGGGACTATTTCTTCAACTAAGGGCTCATGAAGTGGTTCGGAAGATTCTTTGCTACGAGAAGAACTCCTTTGAGAATGTGAACTTCTAGTCCTAGAAGAGGGACCGAAGCTAGAAGAAGGAGTCGACATACTACCGCGAGCAGATCCGAGGTTACGGAGTTTGCCCCTCTTCTATGCCTAATAGGAGAATTGGGAAAGCTATCCAGAAATGGGGTTCTCTTAGGGTTAGATGAAGCCATGGCGGAAAAGATTGAAGTGGAGAATAAAAAAGAAAGAAGGTTTCGAAAAATTAGAGTGTTTGATACGATTTATATAAAACAAGACAAGAAGAGAAGTTATATTTATATTAATGGGTAACCGGCAAAGGAGAAAGTACGATGATGGAAGAACCATAATGATGATAACTGACACTTCGTGTAAAGTGAAGCCGAAAAGAAAGCCTAAAAAGTGCTGCCAAGAAGTGCAATCAATGGGGAGGTAACACGTGTCAATTGCATTAAAAGAAAGTGACAATTGAAGCGTCAACTTCGTCAGAACATTAATGGTGACAAAAATTCTCCTTTAATGAAACTCCACTTCCCAAATATTCAAACTGATGAATATATGGAAAGTAGGGGGACCATCTGTATTGGGAAAAAATTGTATTCATATACATGTCGACGTGGCGTGACATGTGGAATGGTTAATAAATTATGATCAGCCACGGTTCAAGGGTTATGAACAACTACGAGAAGGAAGAGGCACGAGACGAGAGATTCAACGCCTCATCCCTGTTTAAACTCAGCGCCCCGTTCCTATTTAAATTTATTTACACACGAGCGATGAGAAGAATGAATCTGGTTAAAGAAAAAGGGGGAAATACGACATTAAACACGAAAACCGTTAAGGAATATATGCATTCAATACAATGATTATGTAACGCATCATTTAATATTATTAAATGCGCATAATAGCCTCATTATGACTTAGGCATAACGTACGTTCCTAGAGATACTCAAATGTACCTATAAAAGGAGGAATATGTAATCAGTTGAAGGAGGGGGGTGACTATTGCAATATATCTTAATTTTCTTGCTTTCTGTTGATATCATTTCCAAATCTCTTTATTTAAATTCTTTTCTTTCGATTATCAGTAACCCGATTCTTCTAAATTCAAGCATTGCGAAGAAACCTTTTCTTTGGTTAAACACAAATCGAGGGTCATATTCAAAACCTAAACTTAAAAATGTATTGTACAATGTTTGTCCAGCTTTATGAAAAGGAAGGCAAAAAAGATGACACGTACGTAAACAAATGCAAATGGTTAACCTATGCATTTTACTTCTTTAACACATGGGATTTGGTTCTGACCATTTAGGAGTAAATAAATCCAGTTTTACATTTAGGGGCCGGTGAATAAATTCTGTTTTAATGAAAATAAGAGGAGTAAAGGATTACCATACAATTAGAGTATTTAATGTTTTTCGAGACAAGTTGTAAAGGATGAAAGTCATTTACATCCCCGAGTTTATTCTAAAAATTAAACTCATCCTCCAACTTTGAACAATTAGTATCATTTTCATTCTTTCATCTCGTGCAATATTTATTTTACCCTTGACATTTTCAACTCTCCATATATGTAATACCCTTTTTTATATTATTTAGATATTCTTTAATGCGAGTATTTATTCTTTAATCTAAGTGCACTAACATTATAAATAAAATAATATTATTATGAATTTATTACAAAATATATTACTACTTTATTAATATTATGTATATTAAAATGCATATAATGTATGTCGGTGCATGTGAATTTTATTATTTTTGTTATTCTCTATGTATATATAAATTTCTGAGTTTTGATGTAATTACTAGATTTTTTCTAAATTTTAATTAACGTTCATGTAAGGTATAAATAGACAATTTTGCATATTTATTATAAAATTTATCTCTATTGTACGTTCATTATTTTCTTATTACCTGTATTGTATAATTATAAAACTTTCACTTTCTTTTATTCTCAATTTAGTAAATAGATTGAGTTTTGATTGCTATTAATAAAATTACAGATGTGGGTAAATTATTTATTGTAATTTTTTATTTTTCTCATTTATTTCACTAGAACATCATTAACTTATATGCTAGACCACTACTTCTCACTTTTTTGGGTTTCGATTTTTTTTTTTAATTTGTTTATAGGTAAGTCGATAACATAAATTAAAATAAAAAATATCATTATATAAAGAATGAAAATAAGAGATAAAACTTATACATGGTAAAAAAGGAGTAGAATGATAATTGTTTAAAGTTGGAGAATGAGTTTTATTTTTAAAACAAACTTGGGGGATATAAATAATTTTAACCCAAGTTTAAAGGGTGAATTATGATTTTTTTCCCTAAATCAATAGATGTAACATACTATTATATACCGCTAGAAATGACAAAATGGTTAAAAGAAAACAGTTATCCACCCATATTATCCATAAAAAATGGGTTGGATAATGAACCATTTAAAAACGAGTCGAATATGGATAAAGAACCATATTATTCACTTAGAAAATGGTTGATCAAATGGATAACCAATGGATAACTAATGTATTTAACTTTTACATTTGTAAAACCTTATATTGGAGTTCCTCAAGTTTGGAAGACTAAGAGCACATTTGGGTTGCCTTATTTTAAGTGCTTTTAAGCCAAAATAGCTTTTAAGTCATTTTGTAGTGTTTAGATAAAATAAAAAAGTACTTTTAAGTAGGGGTGTTCATAGTTCGGTTTGGGTCGGTTTTTTCTTAAAAAGAAACTAAACCAAGTAAGTCGGTTTTCAAATATTGGAACCAAATCTAACTAATTAAGTCGGTTTTTTATTGATTCAGTTTTTATCGGATTTTTCGGTTTTTCCGGTTGTTTATCATTTTTTCTTAAGTATGAGACATACACTACCAAATGCATACTTCGGCAGCTATATTTTCAACATAACTCTATCAAATCAATTGCTATTTGAGAAATCTATCATTTACCAAGATATATTGATGATAATTGAATCAAATAGTGATGAATAATTTAACTACTCAATTAAAAATCGATTATTTTTAACATGATATAAATTCTTGTACTTAGAAAAAGAAAACCATCAATCAAATTAGAATATAAAGGCAAAGAATTAGATTATTAAATAGCAAAGAACTAGACTAAAAATATAAATGACTAATATATACCATAAAATTTTAGAAACTTTATATAAAAAAAATAAAAAAAA
>MU780618.1:39958-55049 GCA_026770625.1 Nicotiana glauca
CCCCCCCCAAATAAAAAAAAACTAGCACATCTGGGAAAGAGGATTCCTGTTCTCTTTTGCATTTGATACTGTTCTCAGCCACTTTGTGATAATTCCCATTTGCTCTGCTCTTTGCAAATTTTGGGGCTTGCCAATAACAGAAAGTGGCTATGTGATTGACCCTTTTCTCCTCTTATGTTTGAGATTAGACAGATGCTGTTTCACATGTAAACACAGTTTCTAGTGTTCTGCGGTGTCTTTCACATGCTTCTAGGCTACCACCATTGGATTGGGGAGCAATCATCAGACGGTGCATGAGATATGAGGGTCAAGTTGCTGGCTTGTTGACGCAAGACATAAGTTTTGAGAGAGGAAATCTCAGGGGGGAATGCTTACTTTTCTCATTATCACATGCTAAGCAATTTGATCCTCTCCTTAGCTTCCTTGATGAGCAATGTGACATCCCTCGGTTGAGGATGCTTGAGCCTCGTCTGCAATTGTTTTTGCTTTCACATTTGGCAGATCTAGTTAAGATTTTCTCAGGTTCTCGGGTCGTGAAATTATTTGAAGATGTTGCTAATTTATTGTCAACGTCTATTTGTTCTGAGAGTTGTGACTCCTTAGAGAAAAGCTCATTTAGGATTTCGTGCTGGAGGGGACTTAAGCTGTGTTTGGATGAATCTTCTCATCATACTCAAGAGTATAAATCTAGCATGGAAAAATGCATGGAGTTGCTCTTTACGTCACTGCCTTCAGCTCATACTGAAGGGCTATGTCAGGGTAAAATTCTTGAAGAATGGTGTGAAGCAATTAGATGTCTCGAGAAGGCTCAACAAGAATGGCTATTGGATCTTCTAAAGGTGTGGAATAACATCTTCTCCTCCATCCTTCTCTTTTTCTATTTATTTTTTATATATATATATATATCATTCTTTTGGAAGAGATTTTGGGTTGTAGTAGTTCACTGATCTGAAAATGGCATCATTGAAACTCTGATATTGAATATGATAATTGTTGGACCTGTTTGTATATCTTCTTTGGGGAAGTACTTGGTGATCAAGTATTATTAGTCACCATTCTATTTAAGAGAGAATTTACTCCAAGCTACTTGTGGATGATAGACATATTTTACATCAGTTGATTGCTTATGCGTGCCAATTACATTGGTATATCACTTTTTAGTTACAAAATTGTACTTTATTTTTTTGCTTTAAAAAATGTTATAGAATTGTGCTAGTTCAGTACCTATGTGTTTCTCTGCTCCATCTAGGTTTCAGAGGTGAACGTCGCCGACGCAGACTCTCTCTCGTTTGAAACTGTGAGAAAGATTCAAGCAAAAGCAAAACTAGTTCAAAGTGGTTCCCTGCCATTGACAGTGCTTGGTAAACTGAAAACTTATCTTTTGGACTGCAGATCTCAAGGTTAGACTCTATTAAGACTTTTGAAGATGATATGTGTAATAATTAGCAAATTGTATTCTTAGGACTTTCATTTATCAACATGTTAAGCGCATTATGCTAACTGCTTTGTGTAGTCTCTAAGTGCTTCAAGCTTTTCTGCACAGATATCTGGGATGCTCTAACTGAAGTTTCAGTAACTGTACAACATGCTGAAGGGAATGCCAAAAGACAATGGCTCATTGAGGCACTGGAAATTAGTTGTGTGACAAGATTTCCCTCCACGGTAAGATGATTTGCTTCATGTTCATGCATAATATTGGCTCAACTTTCTTCCATGTTGTATACATATCCATGATGCATTTTTTCCCCTTATCCAAAAAAGAAAAAAGAAAGGAATGTCCGTTAGAATGTCCGTGAACAGTGTCTGGTAATTGGTGGTTTTTGGTGAGCATAGGCTCTACTGTGAGCCAAAATATCTGTAAGGGGACTCCTTGTTGTAGATCAATTTATAGACATTATCAGATCCCAACGTTAGAAATGCCATTTGGAGCTATAATACTAATTTGTTGAGGTAGACTCGGGCTATATTTCCAGTCCTTTGCCTCTTTCAAATCTCTGCATTACATTCTCCTAGATCAGGTTCAACTCTGAAATTGGGTATCCCTATTCAAGTTACTTCCTTAATCCGGTTTCTATGCCGGAACTGTTTCTACCGTTCCTGTTCTTGATGTAGTAGAAGCTGTTAATTTCTATGTGTGCATAGCTAATGATTGCGTCTTCCCTACTTTTCTATAGGCTCTGCAGTTCATCGGCCTGCTATGTGGCAGCTGCTGCGTATATAGGCCTATGTTAATTGCGGACAAATTCACTGTTTTAAGCGACTTGCCAGTCACGCTCACATCCCTCCTCTCTGATAGTACGTGGATGGTAGTAACAGATGCTGTTGTTTCTTGTTTGTGGAAGTCGACAGAGCGGATATATAAGTGGAACAAACAATTAAAAGGTGTTGGTGATTATTTACTTTATACACAGCCCGTTGACGCGAGTGAAAATGATTTAGCCTGCTTTCTCCTACTAGTGATGCATCAAGCATGTGTCTCTTTGAAAGACCATCTGCCTCCAGAGAAGCAGCTTCAACTTGCCAACATGGTGGTACCGTCAAATATGGATGCCCGTGAGTTACACGCAAGGTTAAATTACAATGTGAAGTCTAACTCTGCTTTGAGCCCTTGACTAATTCATTTCAATGGACGGCAAAGCAGAATGTGTCTCTGAACCTCAGTCCATGCTGTCATGAATATTCCAGGATAGGCGGCTAAAGCTAAAATAGTGAGGTATAGTCATCGTCTGACCAATCGACTCGAACACTAGACTGCACATACCCGCCCGTTCCTTTGCACGAAAATTGCTACTTAGATGGAAAGCAATATTTATGGATGTATGCAAACTTCTCTCAGATGATGTAATTAATTGAACAGTAATATTCCTTGCGCTATTTGTGCGTCCAATACATGGATAAGTTCGTGAAAAAGCGTTTGAAAGCTTTATTGCAAGAAATGATTTTTAAACTGTTTCTTATCCTTCCAAACAAGCAAGAACATGCTTCGCATCTCCTTTCCTTTATCTCCAACAATTCTCTCGACAAATATGTTTCGAAAGACTTAAATGATATCTCAAGGTCTGGGATATTGACACGATATGATCCTCCTATCATATCGAAAACTAATCACATAATCATAGTTGGTGAAGCTAGGTGGGGATAAACATCTGATGGGCTCGATCCAATTTTAACAAGCTCTCCAACTTTATCACGTCTATCAGGTTTGGCGAATTCAGCTGTCATGGTTACCACTTAACCAGAATAGCCAAACATGTCTTTCCTCTTTCTGTGTTTTGTGAATACAAAATGAGAATCTTAAGAAGTAGCAGTTCACAAAAATAATAATAGAGAGACTGATAGATGTCAGCTACTAATTATCAAATATATACAAAAGAAAGCTCAATGCACAACTTCAGTCGGCACGAATGGTGAGATAATGCTGATCTGGGATTAAAGATGTACGAACATATCATAACAAACAAGAATTACCCAATATACAAGGTGGCACTAGATCAAACTTATGCAACTGACATATCTTCGGATATGTTTTTTCACAGTTGGTACAGATCAGGGGCAAGGGTACATATCCCTAAGGGTGGTCAGTTGACCACCCTTGATCGAAAAATTACATTGTATATACAAGTAAAACATTAGATTTTAATGCTATATAGCATAAATTGATCGCCCTTTATCGGAGGATTTTTTTTTTACTAATTTCAAGTTTGAACACCTTAAATGAAATTTCTGGCTTCGCCAATACAGATGTAAACACCCATGGAAAGCGCCATAGGAACCCAAATTCCAATAGAAAGCTGCAATGGCAACGTAAGAGAGGAAAGTCACTTGAAATAAATAAAACGCCAAAAAATGACTGCCACTATCTCATCTGCATAGTTCTTGTTTGGCTCAAAAGTTATTAAACACTTTTTAAGCAAATCAATCAAAGAAGATGAAGGGGTAAATCCTAGTTAAAGATAATTAACTCTAGATCCGACATGAGTAAGATAAATGGAAAAACATAGTCGAGTATACATGTTGACGGCGATTATGACCAGATTTAATAGCATAAATGAAGATGCATTAAGTAACATTAAGTGGCAATAAAATGTAGATAACGGAAAGGATTCACCCGATCTTGAGCGAGGCGGATCCTCTTTCATTGGATAAAGATAAAGATGAATGATAGACAAATATACGAATCTTAGGATCCTTTTTGGATCTCATGAAGTTTTGGGATCATAGATCCTCTTTTTTTCTTTTAAGAGGCGTGTTTACATATTTTCTAGAGAGAAGGAAAGGGAGAGGGATCGAGAGCGAGCCCCCCGTTTGGGACGTCCTTCCCTCCTATTTATAAGGAGGGTATCCATAGAAAATCCTAAAAAAGGTACAATTTAGAGGGAATATTCGGTAGAATATCCCTTTTGAGTAATCCAAAGCAAACTACTTGTTTGATGACAGCCCGACCTTGGTTATTGATGACGGTACGATCTTGGCCTGTCTGACCACGACCTTATGTTTTCGCGTAATGAATTTCGCTGATCTAATTTTGACCCATACAGTTAGTCCCTCTGCTTATTGAGGTCGTCTCTTGGTCGAGCTCGATGAGCGGACTTCATTAATCGTAGTTTGAGAAATTCGGATGGGGAGGTCGACCTCCTCTTTTTGGCGATGGGCCTTGGCCATAAGGGTCGACCCCCTCTTTTTTGGTGACGGCCCTTGGCCGTAAGGTCGATTCGGACGAGGCCGAATGTTGTTTCGGTCGAGGCCGAATATTATTTCGGTCGAAGCCGAATTCATTTTGGCGATGGACCTTGGCCATAAGGGTTGACCCCCTCTTTTTCAGTGATGGTCCTTGGCCATAAGGGTCGATTCGGACGAGGCCAAATGTTGTTTCGGACGAGACCGAATATTATTTTAGTCGAGGCAGAATTCTTTTTGGCAATGACCCTCGGCCATAAGGGTAGACCCCCTCTTTTTTGGTGCTGGCCCTTGGCCATAAGGGTCGATTCGGACGAGGCCGAATGTTGTTACGGACGAGGCCGAATATTATTTCGATCGAGGCGGAATTCTTTTTGGCGGTGTACCTTGGCCATAAGGGTCGACCCCCTCTTTTTCGGTGATGGCCCTTGGCCGTTGGGGCCGACCTCCTCTTTTTTGGCGATGGCCCTTGGCCATAAGGGGTGTTATTTCGAACTTGTCGAAATATTAACCCGTTGTTGTTCGATCAAGGTCGAACTTATCAAACTTTGATAGCGAAGACACTTAGCCTGTAACTCAGTTCGAGCGAGGTCGAACTTTGTAATACTTTGATGGCGAAGGCACTTAGCCTGAGTCCCAGTTCGAGCGAGGTCGAACTGTAATATGACGATGGTGAAGGCACTTAGCCTGAATCGCATTTCGAGCGAGGTCGAACTGTAATATGGTGATGGTGAAGGCACTTAGCCTGAGTCCCAGTTCGAGCGAGGTCGAACTGTAATATAGTAATGGCGAAGGTACTTAGCATGAGTCCCAGTTCGAGCGAGGTCGAACTGTAATATAGCGATGGCGAAGGCACTTAGCCTAAGTCCCAGTTCGAGCGAGGTCGAACTGTAATATGGCGATGGCGAAGGCACTTAGCCTGAATCTCAGTTCGAGCGAGGTTGAACTGTAATATAGTAATGGCGAAGGCACTTAGCCTGAGTCCTAGTTCGAGCAAGGTCGAACTGTAAAATGGCGATGGCGAAGGCACTTAGCCTGAGTCCCAGTTCGAGCGAGGTCGAACTGTAATATAGTAATGGCGAAGATACTTAGCCTGCGTCCCAGTTCGAGCAAGGTCGAACTGTAATATGGCGATGGCGAAGGCAGTTAGCCTGAGTCCCAGTTCGAGCGAGGTCGAACTGTAATATGGCGATGGCGAAGGCACTTAGCTTGAGTCCCAGTTAAAATGAGGTCGAACTGTAATATGGTGATGGTGAAGGCACTTAACATGAGTCCTAGTTCGAGCGAGCCCGAACTGTAATATAGTAATGGCGAAGACACTTAGCGTGAGTCCCAGTTCGAGCGAGGTCGAACTGTAATATGGCGATGGCGAATGCACTTAGCCTGAGTCCCAGTTCGAGCGAGGTCGAACTTTTATATGGCGATGGCGAAGGCACTTAGCCTGAGTCCCAGTTCGAGCGACGTCGAACTGTAATATGGCAATGGCGAAGGCACTTAGCCTGAGTCCCAGTTCGAACGAGGTAGAACTGTAATATGGCGATGGCGAAAGCACTTAGCTTGAGTCCCAGTTCGAGCGAGGTCGAACTGTAATATGGCGACGGTGAAGGCACATAGCCTGAGTCCCAGTTCGAGCGAGGTAGAACTGTAATATGGCGACGGTGAAGGCACTTAGCCTGTGTCCCAGTTCGAGCGAGGTCGAATTGTAATATGGCGATGGCGAAGACACTTAGCCTGAGTTCCAGTTCGAGCGAGGTCTAACTTTAATATAGTAATGGTGAAGACACTTAACCTGATTCCCAATTCAACCGAGGTCGAACAGTAATACGGCGATGGCGAAGTCATTTAGCCTAAGTCCCAGTTCGAGCGAGGTCGAACTGTAATATGGCGATGGCGAAAACACTTAGCCCGAGTCCTAGTTCGAGCGAGGTCTAACTGTAATATGGAGATGGCGAAGGCACTTAGCCTGAGTCCCAGTTCGAGCGAGGTCGAACAGTAATATAGTAATGGCAAAGGTACTTAGCCTGAGTCCCAGTTCGAGCGAGGTCGAACTGTAATATACTAATGGCGAAGGATCTTAGCCTAAGTCCCAGTTTGAGTGGGGTCGGACTGTAATAGGGCGATGGCAAAGGCACTTATCCTGAGTCCAGTTCGAGCGAGGTCGAACTTTAATATAGTGATGGTGAAGGAACTTAGCCTGATTCCCAATTCGAGCGAGGTCAAACTGTAATATGGCGATGGCGAAGGTACTTAGCCTGAGTCCCAGTTCGAGCGAGGTCGAACTGTAATATGGCGATGGCGAAGGCACTTAGCCTGAGTCCCAGTTCGAGCGAGGTCGAACTGTAATATGGAGATGGCGAAGGCACTTAGCCTGAGTCACAGTACGAGCGAGGTCGAACTGTAATATGGAGATGGCAAAGGCACTTACCCTGAGTCCCAGTTCGAGCGAGGTCGAACTGTAATATAGTAATGGCGCAGGCACTTAGCCTGAGTCCTAATTCGATCAAGGTCGAACTGTAATGTGGCGATGGCGAAGGCACTTAGGCTGAGTCCCAGTTCGAGCGAGGTCGAACTGTAATATAGTAATGGCGCAGGCACTTAGCCTGAGTCCTAATTCGATCAAGGTCGAACTGTAATGTGGCGATGGCGAAGGCACTTAGGCTGAGTCCCAGTTCGAGCGAGGTCGAACTGTAATATAGTAATGGCGCAGGCACTTAGCCTGAGTCCTAATTCGATCAAGGTCGAACTGTAATGTGGCGATGGCGAAGGCACTTAGGCTGAGTCCCAGTTCGAGCGAGGTCGAACTGTAATATAGTAATGGCGCAGGCACTTAGCCTGAGTCCTAATTCGATCAAGGTCGAACTGTAATGTGGCGATGGCGAAGGCACTTAGGCTGAGTCCCAGTTCGAGCGAGGTCGAACTGTAATATAGTAATGGCGCAGGCACTTAGCCTGAGTCCTAATTCGATCAAGGTCGAACTGTAATGTGGCGATGGCGAAGGCACTTAGGCTGAGTCCCAGTTCGAGCGAGGTCGAACTGTAATATAGTAATGGCGCAGGCACTTAGCCTGAGTCCTAATTCGATCAAGGTCGAACTGTAATGTGGCGATGGCGAAGGCACTTAGGCTGAGTCCCAGTTCGAGCGAGGTCGAACTGTAATATAGTAATGGCGCAGGCACTTAGCCTGAGTCCTAATTCGATCAAGGTCGAACTGTAATGTGGCGATGGCGAAGGCACTTAGGCTGAGTCCCAGTTCGAGCGAGGTCGAACTGTAATATAGTAATGGCGCAGGCACTTAGCCTGAGTCCTAATTCGATCAAGGTCGAACTGTAATGTGGCGATGGCGAAGGCACTTAGGCTGAGTCCCAGTTCGAGCGAGGTCGAACTGTAATATAGTAATGGCGCAGGCACTTAGCCTGAGTCCTAATTCGATCAAGGTCGAACTGTAATGTGGCGATGGCGAAGGCACTTAGGCTGAGTCCCAGTTCGAGCGAGGTCGAACTGTAATATAGTAATGGCGCAGGCACTTAGCCTGAGTCCTAATTCGATCAAGGTCGAACTGTAATGTGGCGATGGCGAAGGCACTTAGGCTGAGTCCCAGTTCGAGCGAGGTCGAACTGTAATATAGTAATGGCGCAGGCACTTAGCCTGAGTCCTAATTCGATCAAGGTCGAACTGTAATGTGGCGATGGCGAAGGCACTTAGGCTGAGTCCCAGTTCGAGCGAGGTCGAACTGTAATATAGTAATGGCGCAGGCACTTAGCCTGAGTCCTAATTCGATCAAGGTCGAACTGTAATGTGGCGATGGCGAAGGCACTTAGGCTGAGTCCCAGTTCGAGCGAGGTCGAACTGTAATATAGTAATGGCGCAGGCACTTAGCCTGAGTCCTAATTCGATCAAGGTCGAACTGTAATGTGGCGATGGCGAAGGCACTTAGGCTGAGTCCCAGTTCGAGCGAGGTCGAACTGTAATATAGTAATGGCGCAGGCACTTAGCCTGAGTCCTAATTCGATCAAGGTCGAACTGTAATGTGGCGATGGCGAAGGCACTTAGGCTGAGTCCCAGTTCGAGCGAGGTCGAACTGTAATATAGTAATGGCGCAGGCACTTAGCCTGAGTCCTAATTCGATCAAGGTCGAACTGTAATGTGGCGATGGCGAAGGCACTTAGGCTGAGTCCCAGTTCGAGCGAGGTCGAACTGTAATATAGTAATGGCGCAGGCACTTAGCCTGAGTCCTAATTCGATCAAGGTCGAACTGTAATGTGGCGATGGCGAAGGCACTTAGGCTGAGTCCCAGTTCGAGCGAGGTCGAACTGTAATATAGTAATGGCGCAGGCACTTAGCCTGAGTCCTAATTCGATCAAGGTCGAACTGTAATGTGGCGATGGCGAAGGCACTTAGGCTGAGTCCCAGTTCGAGCGAGGTCGAACTGTAATATAGTAATGGCGCAGGCACTTAGCCTGAGTCCTAATTCGATCAAGGTCGAACTGTAATGTGGCGATGGCGAAGGCACTTAGGCTGAGTCCCAGTTCGAGCGAGGTCGAACTGTAATATGGCAATGGCGAAGGCACTTAGCCTGAGTCCCAGTTCGAGCGAGTTCGAACTTTAATATGGAGATGGTGAAGGCACTGAGTCTGAGTCCCAGTACAAGCGAGGTCGAACTGTAATATAGCGATGGCGAAGTCACTTAGCTTGAGTCCCAGTTCGAGCGAGGTCGAACTGTAATATAGTAATGGCGAAGGCACTTAGCCTGAGTCCTAATTCGATCAAGGTCGAACTGTAATATGGCGATGGCGAAGGCACTTAGGCTGAGTCCCAGTTCGAGCGAGGTCGAACTGTAATATGGCGATGGTGAAGGCACTTAGCCTGAGTCCCAGTTAGAGTGAGGTCGAACTGTAATATAGTAGTGGCGAAGGCACTTAGCGTGAGTCCCTGTTCGAGCGAGGTCGAACTGTAATATGGTGATGGAGAAGGCACTTACCCTAAGTACAAGTTCGAGCGAGGTCGAACTTTAATTTGGTGATGGCGAAGGCACTTAGCCTGAGTCCTAGTTCGAGAGAGGTCTAACTGTAATATTGTAATGGCGAAGGCACTTAGCCTGAGTCCCAGTTCGAGCGAGGTCAAACTTTAATATGGCGATGGTGAAGGCACTTAGCCTGAGTCCCAGTTCGTGCGACGTTAAACTGTAATATGGCGATGGTGAAGGCACTTAGACTGAGTCCCAGTTCGAGCGAGGTCGAATTGTATTAGGGCGATGGTGAAGGCACTTAGCCTGAGTCCAAGTTTGAGCGAGGTCAAACTATAATATAGTAATGGCGAAGGAACTTAGCCTGATTCCTAGTTCGAGCGAGGTTGAACTGTAATATTGTAATGGCGAAGGCACTTATTCTGAGTCCCAGTTCGAGCGAGGTCGAACTTTAATATGGCGATGGTGAAGGCACTTAGCTTGAGTCCCATTTCGAGCGAGGTCGANAAAGGCACTTAGCCTGAGTCCCAGTTCGAGCCAGGTCGAACTGTAATATCGTAATGGCGAAAGCACTTAGCTTGAGTCCCAGTTCGAGTGAGGAAGAACTTTAATATAGTAACGGTGAAGGTACTTAGCCTGATTCCCAGTTCAACCAAGGTCGAACTGTAATATGGCAATGGCGAAGGCACTTAGCCTGAGTCCTAGTTCGAGCGAGGTCGAACTGTAGTTTGGCAATGGCGAAGGCACTTAGCCTGAGTCCCAGTTCGAGCGAGTTCGAACTTTAATATGGAGATGGCGAAGGCACTTAGCCTGAATCCCAATTCGAGCGAGGTCGAACTTTAATATGGCGATGGTGAAGGCACTTAGCTTTAGTCCCATTTCGAGCGAGGTCGAACTGTAATATGGTGATGGCGAAGGCACTTAGCCTGAGTCCCAGTTCAAGCGAAGTTAAACTGTAATATTGCGATGGCGAAGGCACTTAGCATGAATCCCAATTCGAGCAAGGTCGAACTGTAATATGGAGATGGCGAAGGCACTTAGCCTGAATCCCAATTCGAGCGAGGTCGAACTTTAATATGGAGATGGCGAAGGCACATTGCCTGAGTCCTTGTTCGAGCGAGGTCGAACTATAATATGGTGATGGCGAAGGCACTTTGCCTGAGTCCCAGTTCGAGCGAGGTCGAACTATAATATGGTGATGGCGAAGGCACTTTGCCTGAGTCCCAGTTCGAGCGAGGTCGAACTATAATATGGTGATGGCGAAGGCACTTTGCCTGAGTCCCAGTTCGAGCGAGGTCGAACTATAATATGGTGATGGCGAAGGCACTTTGCCTGAGTCCCAGTTCGAGCGAGGTCGAACTATAATATGGTGATGGCGAAGGCACTTTGCCTGAGTCCCAGTTCGAGCGAGGTCGAACTATAATATGGTGATGGCGAAGGCACTTTGCCTGAGTCCCAGTTCGAGCGAGGTCGAACTATAATATGGTGATGGCGAAGGCACTTTGCCTGAGTCCCAGTTCGAGCGAGGTCGAACTATAATATGGTGATGGCGAAGGCACTTTGCCTGAGTCCCAGTTCGAGCGAGGTCGAACTATAATATGGTGATGGCGAAGGCACTTTGCCTGAGTCCCAGTTCGAGCGAGGTCGAACTATAATATGGTGATGGCGAAGGCACTTTGCCTGAGTCCCAGTTCGAGCGAGGTCGAACTATAATATGGTGATGGCGAAGGCACTTTGCCTGAGTCCCAGTTCGAGCGAGGTCGAACTATAATATGGTGATGGCGAAGGCACTTTGCCTGAGTCCCAGTTCGAGCGAGGTCGAACTATAATATGGTGATGGCGAAGGCACTTTGCCTGAGTCCCAGTTCGAGCGAGGTCGAACTATAATATGGTGATGGCGAAGGCACTTTGCCTGAGTCCCAGTTCGAGCGAGGTCGAACTATAATATGGTGATGGCGAAGGCACTTTGCCTGAGTCCCAGTTCGAGCGAGGTCGAACTATAATATGGTGATGGCGAAGGCACTTTGCCTGAGTCCCAGTTCGAGCGAGGTCGAACTATAATATGGTGATGGCGAAGGCACTTTGCCTGAGTCCCAGTTCGAGCGAGGTCGAACTATAATATGGTGATGGCGAAGGCACTTTGCCTGAGTCCCAGTTCGAGCGAGGTCGAACTATAATATGGTGATGGCGAAGGCACTTTGCCTGAGTCCCAGTTCGAGCGAGGTCGAACTATAATATGGTGATGGCGAAGGCACTTTGCCTGAGTCCCAGTTCGAGCGAGGTCGAACTATAATATGGTGATGGCGAAGGCACTTTGCCTGAGTCCCAGTTCGAGCGAGGTCGAACTATAATATGGTGATGGCGAAGGCACTTTGCCTGAGTCCCAGTTCGAGCGAGGTCGAACTATAATATGGTGATGGCGAAGGCACTTTGCCTGAGTCCCAGTTCGAGCGAGGTCGAACTATAATATGGTGATGGCGAAGGCACTTTGCCTGAGTCCCAGTTCGAGCGAGGTCGAACTATAATATGGTGATGGCGAAGGCACTTTGCCTGAGTCCCAGTTCGAGCGAGGTCGAACTATAATATGGTGATGGCGAAGGCACTTTGCCTGAGTCCCAGTTCGAGCGAGGTCGAACTATAATATGGTGATGGCGAAGGCACTTTGCCTGAGTCCCAGTTCGAGCGAGGTCGAACTATAATATGGTGATGGCGAAGGCACTTTGCCTGAGTCCCAGTTCGAGCGAGGTCGAACTATAATATGGTGATGGCGAAGGCACTTTGCCTGAGTCCCAGTTCGAGCGAGGTCGAACTATAATATGGTGATGGCGAAGGCACTTTGCCTGAGTCCCAGTTCGAGCGAGGTCGAACTATAATATGGTGATGGCGAAGGCACTTTGCCTGAGTCCCAGTTCGAGCGAGGTCGAACTATAATATGGTGATGGCGAAGGCACTTTGCCTGAGTCCCAGTTCGAGCGAGGTCGAACTATAATATGGTGATGGCGAAGGCACTTTGCCTGAGTCCCAGTTCGAGCGAGGTCGAACTATAATATGGTGATGGCGAAGGCACTTTGCCTGAGTCCCAGTTCGAGCGAGGTCGAACTATAATATGGTGATGGCGAAGGCACTTTGCCTGAGTCCCAGTTCGAGCGAGGTCGAACTATAATATGGTGATGGCGAAGGCACTTTGCCTGAGTCCCAGTTCGAGCGAGGTCGAACTATAATATGGTGATGGCGAAGGCACTTTGCCTGAGTCCCAGTTCGAGCGAGGTCGAACTATAATATGGTGATGGCGAAGGCACTTTGCCTGAGTCCCAGTTCGAGCGAGGTCGAACTATAATATGGTGATGGCGAAGGCACTTTGCCTGAGTCCCAGTTCGAGCGAGGTCGAACTATAATATGGTGATGGCGAAGGCACTTTGCCTGAGTCCCAGTTCGAGCGAGGTCGAACTATAATATGGTGATGGCGAAGGCACTTTGCCTGAGTCCCAGTTCGAGCGAGGTCGAACTATAATATGGTGATGGCGAAGGCACTTTGCCTGAGTCCCAGTTCGAGCGAGGTCGAACTATAATATGGTGATGGCGAAGGCACTTTGCCTGAGTCCCAGTTCGAGCGAGGTCGAACTATAATATGGTGATGGCGAAGGCACTTTGCCTGAGTCCCAGTTCGAGCGAGGTCGAACTATAATATGGTGATGGCGAAGGCACTTTGCCTGAGTCCCAGTTCGAGCGAGGTCGAACTATAATATGGTGATGGCGAAGGCACTTTGCCTGAGTCCCAGTTCGAGCGAGGTCGAACTATAATATGGTGATGGCGAAGGCACTTTGCCTGAGTCCCAGTTCGAGCGAGGTCGAACTATAATATGGTGATGGCGAAGGCACTTTGCCTGAGTCCCAGTTCGAGCGAGGTCGAACTATAATATGGTGATGGCGAAGGCACTTTGCCTGAGTCCCAGTTCGAGCGAGGTCGAACTATAATATGGTGATGGCGAAGGCACTTTGCCTGAGTCCCAGTTCGAGCGAGGTCGAACTATAATATGGTGATGGCGAAGGCACTTTGCCTGAGTCCCAGTTCGAGCGAGGTCGAACTATAATATGGTGATGGCGAAGGCACTTTGCCTGAGTCCCAGTTCGAGCGAGGTCGAACTGTAATATTGTAATGGCGAAGGCACTTAGCCTGAGTCCCAGTTCGAGCGAGGTCGAACTTTAATACAGCAATGGTGAAGGCACTTAGCTTGAGTCCTATTTTGAGCGAGGTCGAATTGTAATATGGCGATGGCGAAGGCACTTAGCTTGAGTCCTAGTTCGAGTGAAGTCGAACGTAATATTGCGATGGCGAAGGCACTTAGCATGAATCCCAATTCGAGTGAGGTCAAACTGTAATATGGCGATGGCGGAGGCACTTAGCCTGAAACCCAGTTCGAGCAAGGTCGAACTGTAATATAGTAATGGCGAAGGCACTTAGCCTGAGTCCCAGTTCGAGTGAGGTCGAACTGTAATATGGCAATGGCGAAGGCACTTAGCGTGAGTCCCAGTTCGACCGAGGTCGAAATGTAATATCGTAACGGAGAAAGCACTTATCCTGAGTCCCAGTTTGAGAGAGGTCGAACTGTAATATAGCGATGGCGTAGGCACTGAGCCTGAATTCCAGTTCGAGCGAGGTCGAACTGTAATATGGTGATGGCCAAGGCTCTTAGCCTGAGTCCCCGTTCGAGCGAGGTCGAACTGTAATATAGTAATGGCGAAGGCACTTAGACTGAGTCCCAGTTCGAGCAAGGTCGAACTATAATATGGCGAAGGCGAAGGCACTTAGCCTGAGTCCCAGTTCGAGCGAGGTCGAACTGTAATATGGTGACGGCGAAGGCACTTATCTTGAGTCCCAGTTTGAGTGAGGTCGAACTGTAATATCGTAATGGTTAAAGCACTTAGCCTAAGTCCCAGTTCGAGCGAGGTTGAACTGCAATATGGCGATGGCGAAGGCACGTACCCTGAGTACAAATTCTAGCGAGGTCGAACTGTAATATGGCGATGGCGAAGACACTTAGCCTGAGTCCTAGTTCGAGAGAGGTCGAACTGTAATATTGTAACGGCGAAGGCACTTAGCCTCAGTCCCAGTTCGATCGAGATCGAACTTTAATATGGCGATGGTGAAGGCACTTAGCCTGAGTCCCAGTTCGAGCGAGGTCGAACTGTAATAAGGCGATGGTGAAGGCACTTAGCCTGAGTCCAGTTCGAGCGACGTCGAACTGTAATGTGGCGATGGCGAAGGCACTTAGCCTGAGTGCCAGTTCGAGCGAGGTCAAATTGTAATATGGCGATGGTGAAGGCACTTAGCCTGAGTCCAAGTTTGAGCGAGGTCAAACTATAATATAGTAATGGTGAAGGAACTTAGCCTGATTCCCACTTCGAGCGAGGTCGAACTGTAATATTGTAATGGCGAAGGCACTTAGCCTGA
>MU780622.1:11908-22245 GCA_026770625.1 Nicotiana glauca
CAAAATACCCCTGAGACTTAGTTGAATTTACTAATTACCCTACTGCCCTTCAACCCTTTTACCCCTGAACTGCCGGCATTTTAATTGTCAATTATAACAACCTAATTATCAAAAATTAATCAAAATTAACAAATCTAATTAACTAACAATTAGAAACTCAACAGCTATAACCAATCATACTAATTACTGTCAATTAATCTAAAAGTACTCATACTATTTATCAAAAACACTAACAATTATCAAAATCAACTACGATCAATTTTAGAAACAAAATCTAATTCACTGCTAATATCTCTCAACTATTTAATAACAACAATTTAATGAAAACAAATATATATACACTTAACTATATCAAATTTTAATTTTTTTTAAAAATTTAAAATACTACTTTAAAGACAGAAGACAACTAACAGAAAACAATTAAACCTAAAATACTATATATATTTTTTAACAGAAATTAAGTAACCCTAGTTAAACTAATAACAATCAAGAAATAATTAAAAACATAAAATAATCACATGCAAGAAATAAAAGAAAAAGAAACAGAAAAAAAAGAAAGAAAAGAAAACTTAGCTTTTTTTTAACCACTGGACGGTCTTTTAGGCATAAAAATCTTTAAGAACATCGGAGGGGCGTCTTGTGGCATTTTTTGTGAAGCTTTGTTTCAACAAAAAAATTTCAGACTTATATTCGAGGTGTTCTAGTTGGATTTGAGGTTCAAGACTTTTAGAATAGGGTAGAGGAAAGCCAGAAGATAATACAGTGTTAATTTGAGTTGGGTTGGATGAAGTGTTGTTTGCCGGAGTTAGGGTTCCGGCGAGACAACTTTCAATATTCGAGCTGATGGGACGATATTTAAAGGAAAAGAGATAGAGGGGTGGAATCAGGGGCTTATGGTGGTTCTCTGGTGTAAATTTGAAGGCTATTGGTGTAGGTGGCGTTTCCCGGCGGTAGGGTTCCGGCGGGTTGACAGGGGATATGGTGGCGGCTAAGGAAGGAAGAAGATGAAGAAAAATAAAAATATTTTAGGGTTTAGATTTTGTATCAGTATATTAAAAGTGTATTAATTAACTACAACCGTCGGATGATTCAATTTGAACGGCTCAGATTGGATGGGCACTTAAACGGTATCGTTTCATTTATTAAGGAGATCAAGCCATGGCCGTTAGATCAGCAGGGATCAAGGGTTGAGATTAAAACGCCTCTAAACGGTGTCGTTTGGTTACATGGAGGGTAGACCGGGCATGGAATTATTTGGGCCTAGGCGTGGGTATTTTGCTTGGGCTTGGGGTAATTAACCCAAGTTATTTAACAGTCCATCTCATTTTGTGTTTTGTTTTCAATTTGGTACTTTTATTTTTCCGAATTTATATCATTTTTTTAGATTTATAAAATTGAAAAATTAAAATAATCCAACTAATTAAAACCTAAAATCAATTAATAACTATTTTTGTAACAATTTCTAATTAAAATGCTAAAATGAACTATTTTTTGTGATTTTCTTTAAATTGTTCTAAATAAATTAATACCCACTTAATACTAAAATATAAAATTAAATTCCTAATGTAAATGCATATTTTGTATTATTTTTTATAAGTTATTATGCAACTAATTAACACAAAAATGCAACAAATACCAACAAAAATTGTAAAAATAAAGAAAAATCATTTTGTTTGTATTTTAGGAATAATTTGCTTAGGGCAAAAATCACGTGCTCACAATTCATAATGGAAGAGTTGCAAGAAAAATAGAAGAGATAAAGAACTATGATGTTTTGTTTGATCTCTCCCACTTGTTCTTCTTCCAAAAGTAATCTCCAATTAAGCCTAAACTATCTTGGGCGAGTTACTACATCTTATAAGGTTTTTACCAAAAGTTTTCCCGAATTGACACTTTGGCCCTTAAATTTTTGGATCGTGAACAGTTTACCGTGGCCGCGGCGTGGACCGCGGTGAACACTGTCTGGGCCTATTTTTGTGTTTTGTCTCCGCGTTCTGCTCCGTTGTCCACCGCGGTCATGGTGGACTTTTGTCCAGTCATTTTCTTTTTCTCTTTTGTGTTCGGGTACTTCTTGAGTGGGTTTTTTCTTCACATTATTTCCTCCAAACACTTCATGTTGCTTTCTCACATATAATATTCCCTGCGAAACCAATTAGCACCATTTAAAGTATTTTATTGGCAAATTATCTTATAAAACAACAACAAAGCATGGGCAATTAAGGTGTAAATATCAACTATATATCCTATTATCACTTCCTCGCCCCGCCGACATGAATACTGCTTGGTCGACCCCTTACCACTCCATTTGAGGACGACCATTCCTAGCCAGATTTTGACCCATTAGTTAGTCCCTCCGTCTGTCGAAGTCGCCTCTTAGCTGGATCAGTAGACGAACTTTGTTGATTAAAAAGTTAGGAGAAATATGAATATTACACGTTGGACGAGATACTTAGGTCGAGGAAGCGACGTGATGCTTCAATGGTACCGTCAGACCGTAACATCAGTTTGGAGTTGAATTGTTGTATCGATTTGATGCGTCATAAATACCCCCTATGTATCATTACGGTGCATGTTCCCCAGACACCATATCGTTTCCATGCTCTATCAGTTTTTGATTGACGGCTCTTGGGTTTCCCGCTCGGGACATTCATGTTCCTATATATAGGGGGAAACCACCATTCGATCATTACGTTTGTCGATTCAATCTGAGGAATTTCGCAAATTTCAACCTTCTTTACCGTTTCATACTTCTGATATAATACTTCCGCTTTTGTCAGATTCAGACGCTACAATCCTCTCTCTTCCTTTATCATACTTATTTATTTCGATTAGTTCAAACAAATGGCTAGTACTTCTTCCCAGAGTGACAGGTTCGTTGAAGCTCCGGCGCCGGAAAATAACGCACCTCCTCTTGGAGATGGGGTGGAGGCGACGGAAGATGAGGGAGTTCTAACATCTGCCGAGATATTGCCCCGTCTGGGGAAATTATGGACTGAATTCAACAGCCCCGTCGGAGAATAATAGGATCTTGCACCCTCTACCACAGATGAAGCGGCGATTGCAGTGCTCAAGACCAAGTGGGGAATTTCGAACCATATCGAGATGGTGCCGGCGACGGGGGGTGGGGTGGGGGGGGGAGATATCGTACATTTGGACCGCCTAGGGTACTGTGCATTCAACGCGTACCCTTTTGTTGTTGGGTATACGCTTCCTCTCCCCTCCTTAGTGACATATTACTGCCGCTTCTACGAAGTGTGACCGGCTCAACTTTCGTTGTACGTGTACAAACTCTTCCTCATGCTGCTCAAGTACGCGGAGCTTGCTGGTCGAGAGGTCACTTTGGGGCACATGCTCAATATTTTTTCCCCTCAACTTATTCGATGCACGATGATCCATATGCGCCATCGAGGAAAAAAGAGTTTGGTGGTGAAGATGGATGATAAGGCTAATTGCCGCTTCTGGGAAAGCTATTTTAACGTGTGGACTGAGCACCTTATAGCAGGCTCGGCTGGGTTCCCTGAGAGGTGGAACTTTGCACCTAAGTTTTCTTCTGTTTACATTGTGATTCCTTTCGAGGCGGCGGCCGACCATTCTTCTTTAGGTGGCATTGCTAATTTGTTTTTGCTTTTTCAACCAAAAGACTGCCTCCCCGGATAATTGATGACATCCGTGAGTGGGTAAACGCCATTCTTCCCCATACAATGGGGGTCCACGAGTGGGTGTCCTTCTATGAGAAATACAGGCGTAAGCCTCTCACTATCGAGTTAGTCTACTCTCTTTTCCGTAAGGTCCTATCTTGTTATTATATGACAGTTTTTCTTTGTTGGCAGGGAGAACACGAAGAACGAGGGCTCCTCTTCTCGCATTCTGTCAACCGGCGCCCCTACCCATCCTGCGCCGATAGGTGCTACCCGACCTGCATCGAGGGTCACTAACCAATCTGTGCCTGCGGCCAGAGCTGCAAACTCGGCAGATACTTCTTAACCTGAGACTCCGATACCTACTGCCCGTTCCACAGGCGAGTCATCCCGTACTAGTAGTGAAGAGGGCCCATCGAAGAGATGATGGGTAGCCTTGGAGGTGGCGCCTTTAGCCGAAACATCGTCGGGGGTCAACTTTGTCCTAAACACACCTGATGTCGGTGGTGATGTCTCTCCGATCATAGGGGCTGCGCCGGTTATGAGAGATCAACAAGCCAAAGTGGTGGAGACACGGAGTCCCGAGGCTACCACTGCTGTCTCGAGCAGCCCCTCGTCCTCCCGGCCGATCCGCACTTCTTCTCAGACCAAAGAAAAGGGGAAAGACGTCATGGTCAACAACTACGAGTATGAGACCGACCTTGATCCTGACGTTAGGATGTTTGAGGAGGGAATCACCCGGACCGTGGTAACGGCGGGGGGTCCTTCTCGGATACTTAAGACTCCGTCGGACCTCAACCTTTTGTAAGAAACGGTAGATTTTGTGCCGCAATTTGACCTCTTATGCTCGGCTGCAGAGAGTGGAGCTCTTCAGGACATCAGCGACGTCGAACTTTCATGGGGGGTGGCCGCGATGGGCCTAAGGGTGAGTTTCTTGCTGTATGTTTCCCTTTGTTCGTTGTTGTGTTGTTTTTTTTCTTTTTGTTTTTTTAATTTTGGCCCTTATCGACTATCTCCCTCTTTTTGTTTTCAGTCTTACATGCTAGAGGTAGAGAGTGCTCGCAGGGCGGAGACTCGGGCCAAGATCTTTCTGATGATGCTTGAGAAGTATAGGAAATATTGCAATAGGTGCCGTGAGATGCATGAGTGGCTCAGGGCGGGCACTGATATCCTATCCCTCGGAGAGGATCTGGAAAAGCGGGACCAGGAACTGATGTACTCCATTCGCAGGTGTAGTGAGCTCAAGGAGCTGCTTCGTACCAAGGACAAAGAACTTGTGTTGGGAAAAGGGGTGCCGGATGCGAGCATCTTTAGCCGAAGGTGTCGTCATTACAATCCGAACTGGATAAGAGTGCCGCCAGAGTCAAAATTCTAAGTGCGGAATGGATGGGAAAGTTAGCCGAGCTGGAGAGGAAAGTGTCCGAGTTTGAGAACATCGAGAATGCTCGAGCGTCTGCTTTGGAAAGGGTAGCGGCATTAGAGGACACTATCCATGACCTCCAATCTGAGCAGGATTCCGAGAGGGCAACGACTATACTAAGGGAGGCGCGGCTCGAGGAGCGCATTGGAGAGATCGACCGAGAGGCCTCGAGCCTTGGGGACCATGTCGTGGCGCTTGAGGCTGAGAGAGCACATTTGTTGGCTCAGGTCGAGTTCGTCTCTACCACCGTTCCTCGCCACTTGCACAAGCTTTGGGTTCATGCCGAGGCCCAACGGGACATCTACAAGGGTTTGTAGGAGGCGGGCAATGTTTCTGAGGCCGCTTATGAAGAAGCCTAGGCGAAGGCATGAGAGGCTCGTGTCAATTGCGACTACGACCCTGCGACGCTGGAGGCTGGCGAGGATGCCGATGTTGAGGAGGAGTTTCCTGAAGACAATGACGAAGAGGATGGTGCTGAGTGAAAAATTGCCGCTACTCCTGTATTCTTCTATTTTTTTGTGTGTTTTTTTATTTTGGGCACGTTTTAGCCATTTGTAAGGTGTGGCTTCCAAGCATGTACATATAAATAAAGCATTTGTTTCACCTTTGTATGTCCGTTTGATTTTTTTTCCCTTCCCCTTGTTTGTTATATCTTTTCGTTTTGGCATAGATCTTTGGATTTTTATGCGATGAGTCCTTAATTTTTTATCATGGAATCCGACCTTGACATGATAGAGTATGGTCTCATTGTGTGAGTCCGAAAGGAGCCGTTCTGAACTCACGTTCAAACGAGGTTGACTTATAGTTTGTCGATGGCCATTGGCCTTAGGGGTGTTATTTCAAGCTAAGGCTGAAATGTTGATCCACCGAAATTCGAGCAAGATCGAATTCCTCTTTCAGCGGTGGCCCTTGGCCATGGGAGTGTTATTTCGAGATGAGGTCGAAATGTTATAGTACGATTCGAGTTAGGTCGAATTCTTTGATTGGCGATGACTTTTGGCTGTAGGGATGTTATTTTGAGCTGAGGTAGAAATTTTAACCCAGTACAATTCGAGCGAGGTCGAATTCTTCGATTGGCAACGGCCTTTGGCCGTAAGGGTGTTATTTCGAGCTGAGGTCGAAATGTTAACCCAGTACGATTCGAGCGAGGTCAAATTCTTTGATTGGTGACGGTCTTTGGCCGTAGGAGTGTTATTTTGAGCTGAGGTCGAAATGTTAACGCATTATCTCATTGTAGATTTTGGAGCTTTACAGGTTGCCGTACTGTTTATATATGCATCGGGGTGGTCCCGGAGTGCTTGGTTTTGTTTTTATAGGAGGATGTCTAGTGTTCCCTGGGTGAGTCCTAGTTTTGCTTAACTTCGTTTGCATTGAAGGACATTATGCATTTTTTGGGCAAGTCCCAGTTTTGTTTAATTTCACTTGCATTAGAGGATACACTGGTGGAGAGTGCGAAATGTTGAAATTCATTCACTAGAGAATGTTGTAATGCTCATTTCATACATATATTAGAGAAGTTCCCATGTATCTAGCCCCTTCATCGTTCGTCCTGGAGAAGCAATCGACAGGAGGGGCGATGAATTATACTTTAAACTTCGAGACGTCCCCAGCATCACCTATCCAAAAGGGCATGACTTGAGGGGCGTCCTCTTTCGGAAGTTGAAGTATTTGATGTAGGTGATATTCCAATCATTTTGTAGTAGTTTTCTTTCCATTTTCTCTAGTTGGGATGCTCCTTTGCTTGCTTGCCCGCACGAGCGTTTGCATTCACCTATTTGAACCGATAAAGGAGTGAAGATAAACCAGAATGAAATTTGTTACCTCAGCCTGACGAGTCGGTGAAAGAAAAATTGACGTTGTAGTGTTACTCGCTCTGCCTGGTGCTCGAATGGCATTTTCAGATTTGGCAGCCTTGTTTGGCTCCGTGTTACCAGCGCCTAGGTTCCGTATGGGTTGGATCCGCCTCGTTCGCTGATGGGATGAAATCAAGTCCCGACCCGATCTCATCCAATTAGTGCCAATAACAAGAGAGACATGTCATACTTTGTTCATAGACCATCTAGTGAGTGTGGGAATGTGAAAATAGGGTAAGGTGTGCCCTTTCTTTCAGAAGACCGCGCAACAAGTTGCTGTCCCTTCGCGAGGGATGTGAGTACGGGCCCATATGTAGGGTAAAAACAGGGCTGTGGTTACGTTAGGTGACCAGGATCATATATTAAACGTGCGTTCATGGTGTCAAACCTAATATTACGGGCAAGAAGTGGGTTTTGCATAGATATTAGTTATAACTTCTACTTTAGGTAGCATATTGACCTATATTGGTACGGTTGTCTCGAAGGCTTACCTACTGCTCTTTCGAGTGGGTGGCAGTGCCGAGAAGGTGAGGCCATGATAGCCTAGTAGCGATATTCCGCTGATTCTGGATCTAAAGGAAACTAACAAATTTGGCTAAGAAATCCCCACAGACAGCACCAAATTGTTTGACCAAAGAGTATTTAACCTTTTGTTAAACTAATTAATGAATAGAGTAGAAGATAAATATTAGCCAAAAGTAATTAACTATAGATCGTGACATATCGAGTATGAAAATAGGGAGAGAATAAACTAATTTAATATTTCTTGAGATAGTTATCTAGCATTGAATGAGAACGATAAGCTTACATTCGTGGTTGGCTTGGGTTAGAGTAGTGTCTGGAAAAAAAAAGTAAAACCCTTTTTTTCGAACTAATTAATAGTACTATAGAAGGTAAATTTTAGTCAAACATAATTAATCTTAGGTCTGAACGTACAGAGTGCGAAAGTAGAAGAAGAATAAGAGCATGTAATATTTCTTAATGTAATAAAATATACATCAAACATGAGGAATGAGCTTACATCTGTGACAGATTTGCACCATGATCGTGGGGGCAAGGAAAGGGAAGAAAAAGAACTGTTGATAACGAAGAGATTTCTCTTGTTCACTACTATGGTGGGTGCCTGGAGCCAAATGAATCCCCCTCCCTTTTTGGGTTCAGCCCCTCCAATATATATTAAATTTCCCTTTGTTCCAATGTTCTTTGACCGACGTACATTCTGACGACTATACACTTCATTGTTTGCTTGATCATAACATTGTCTTATGGTGTAAACCTTTCGACGTTTGGCACCGACGATGGCCGAGGTATTCTTTGCTACCTTGCCCTGTGGACATGATTACAACTTGGTCGACCCCTTACCACTCCACTTGAGGACGATCGTTCCCAATCAGATTTTGACCAATACAGACAACTCACGCCCTAAGGGTGGGTTTAATTTAACTCTACATGTCGATATTCATGAAACATTTTAATAGTCTGTCATGTCCGAAATTTACTCGTTTTAGCAAAGGTTGAATGCATATGCTGAACCTGCCCCCGTTTGCCCATAGATTTTGCTAAATGTTTTTCAAAATATTTTTGGCAAATTTCTTTTGGCCATAGATTTTATCCATTTTTGGCAAATGTCTAAATCCCAAAACCAGCCCAAGAGCTATTTTTGACCCAAAATATTACCGTTTGGTTTTAAACAAAATTGAAAAATTGCCCTAAACTTTTGTATTTTATAAAGAAGCTCACTTTCTATTATTCTGAACCGACTAATCTATATTGTTAGGATCGGGAACCCGGGAGTGCAGAATTTAGCCAAACAATGTTATAATGACAATAACAAAGACAATGTAAGTTGATAACAACGACAATTAAAGTATATAAAGAAGACACCAATTTTAACGTGGTTTGGTCAGTGTGACCTACGTCCACAAGCGGAGAGGAGCAGTTTCACTATACTAACAAGAGTACAAAAGAGAGTACAAATTAGAGCAAACACTCTAATTAATCCCAAATACCCTCAGAGAATAACCTCACTAGATCACTCCAAATAAAGGATTCACACAAGTGCTTCCCAACATTAACTCTCATACAAAATGCTCTTAATAAATGAGGAAAGGAAGAAACAAGAAATGAGGACTCAAGACTTGCTGTGTGTTTTGAATGAGCTAGAATGAGCTCAATTTATAGCCAACGAAATTGGAGTTGCTTGATAAACAATTGGCCAACAAGGCCTAGAATGAGAGGACAATAGTATGTCCAACAAGGTATCTAAGGAAAGGCCATTGTCACACCTCCTTTTTACCCGCGCCCGCAGGGGCGTGGAGGGAGTTTTTCCAATTAAAGGACAATCGAAACGGAATTTATTATTAGAATTCAAAGTCGCCACTTGGGAGATTTATGGTGTCCCAAGTCACCGGTTTAATCCCGAATCGAGGAAAAGAATGACTCTGTTTAACAGTCCGCGAACCAGAAATCCGAGTAAGGAATTCTGTTAACCCGGGAGAAGGTGTTAGGCATTCCCAAGTTCCATGGTTCTAGCACGGTCGCTCAACTGTCATATTCGGCTTATTTATCTGATTTTAAAATATGTTGTAACTTATGTGCCAATTTTAACTTTTAACCGCTTTTATTTAAATTATCAAAGGAAGTTGAACGTCGTTTAAAACATGTCTTTGGATTGCGTCACATGAAATGCACCCGCAATCCTGAACACATTTGACTCGACATTTTGGGATTTGGATTTGGGTCGCATGAAATGCACACCCGAGTTTAGGGAGGTAATATTATTAAAATACGTGCCTAAAGAGTCTAACGCGTTATTATTATTTGGGTAAGGCAGTGAAATCTTGCTAAACGGCCCTCCCCAAAATCTAAGTAATTTTACAAATACGTATAGAGGGCCCCGCAGCTTGTGCGTTTTATTTGGCGAGGCTCATCTCATTTTATTTTAAAAGGAAAATCTTAAAGTGACTACATTTTTTCTATTAAGTTCGTCTCTAAAAATAAAAGAAAATATCAAATTAATTACATGCTTTAAAAGGGCGTAACTTATTAGTCGGATTAAAACAAATGACAACCGAAAATGCAATCGAGACAAAGGGAGATTGTTTCGTGCCTTATTCTATAATTGAATATTACTAATATTGAAATTATAAATAGAATACGGAATTTACAAACAATATTATCAAAATAAGCTAATTATCCTCTAACTAATTTAAACCCACATTGTTAGATGAATTGATCCGTTGGAATTAATTGTTTACAACTATTTAAAACTAGAATTAACCTTAATCACTAATGCTTATTCGAAAGTTTGTTAAACTTAAATGCTAACTCATCTTGCTTGAACTCAATTCATGCCTATTGGATTAATGACCTTAGCAGTTACTACTACGATCCTAACTTCAAATATAGTGGGCCTACTGATTCTAC
>MU780622.1:27967-68385 GCA_026770625.1 Nicotiana glauca
AGAAGGTGTTAGGCATTCCCAAGTTCCATGGTTCTAGCACGGTCGCTCAACTGTCATATTCGGCTTATTTATCTGATTTTAAAATATGTTGTAACTTATGTGCCAATTTTAACTTTTAACCGCTTTTATTTAAATTATCAAAGGAAGTTGAACGTCGTTTAAAACATGTCTTTGGATTGCGTCACATGAAATGCACCCGCAATCCTGAACACATTTGACTCGACATTTTGGGATTTGGATTTGGGTCGCATGAAATGCACACCCGAGTTTAGGGAGGTAATATTATTAAAATACGTGCCTAAAGAGTCTAACGCGTTATTATTATTTGGGTAAGGCAGTGAAATCTTGCTAAACGGCCCTCCCCAAAATCTAAGTAATTTTACAAATACGTATAGAGGGCCCCGCAGCTTGTGCGTTTTATTTGGCGAGGCTCATCTCATTTTATTTTAAAAGGAAAATCTTAAAGTGACTACATTTTTTCTATTAAGTTCGTCTCTAAAAATAAAAGAAAATATCAAATTAATTACATGCTTTAAAAGGGCGTAACTTATTAGTCGGATTAAAACAAATGACAACCGAAAATGCAATCGAGACAAAGGGAGATTGTTTCGTGCCTTATTCTATAATTGAATATTACTAATATTGAAATTATAAATAGAATACGGAATTTACAAACAATATTATCAAAATAAGCTAATTATCCTCTAACTAATTTAAACCCACATTGTTAGATGAATTGATCCGTTGGAATTAATTGTTTACAACTATTTAAAACTAGAATTAACCTTAATCACTAATGCTTATTCGAAAGTTTGTTAAACTTAAATGCTAACTCATCTTGCTTGAACTCAATTCATGCCTATTGGATTAATGACCTTAGCAGTTACTACTACGATCCTAACTTCAAATATAGTGGGCCTACTGATTCTACGAAATTACTGGCCATTTTTATGTCTGCCTAAAATTGGTAGAACTAAACCTGTCCAATACTTATCTCTTTAAACCACTCAAACCCCATTTTTAAACAAATGAAACTGCCGGAACTAAACATCAACGCCTAATTCACAAAATTAATTCAAATTCATACCTTAAATAGATTTAGCTACATGTTCACAAATAACCTACTGTTGACAATATTAAAACCTTCATAGCTAGTGAACTAACCAGTTTTACCAGGCCGATTCAACAGAAACCAACTCGTGCTATTTTCCTCTTGTTCCAATTATTAAACAGTTTGACAGTAATGGACATGCTTAAACATATACTACATAATAACCAAACTAAAATAGAACATTATTTACTATATCACTACAAGTTGTCCAGTTATGCAAAGCGACAGAAATTTACATAATAGTAGTACATGAAATGTTCTAACTATAATCAGTGAAGAAGAAAAATTAAAACGAAATCAACTTCAAACTTCCATTCTTTCATATGTATTCATGCTTCATGTTTCAGCTTACAAAATTGGCAAAGTTATAGCCATGTACCTGGTATTGGAAGCAAAAGAAGAAGAAAATCAGCAGAGTAGTATGCAACACATCAACAGCAACAATAACAGCTAGCAACAGGCAGTCCAAAACCCAGGAGTGAAACCAGAAAATACCAAGCATTAGTCGCAGGCAGAAGCAAAAAGAACCAGAAACAATAGAACAGTAGTTTCTGATCTTTAAACACTCAAAGAAAGAAGTTTGTAGCTTCAACGAAACAATAGCAAACTAATACTGATTTTCAGTAACAAAAGAAACCTCACTTTTTTCAGTTTTTCCCTCTCCAACTCTGACCCTTTTGTTTTGGATTAAAAGCCAGCCGATTTAAGCTTAAATTCTCAATCCACCCTCTGTTGAAAATCCCCTCCCCTTTTTATAACCAAACAGACCTTCCTTTCTACTTGTGAAGACTTAAACTTCCCTAAAATCTGGCCATTCTTTTTGAATCCCACTATCTAATGTTTTCCTTATTTTCTTCCTTATTCTAAGGCATGTTATAAGGATTGTCCCCCACTAACATTAAACTAATGTATAAGCTAGTGGTTTATTAGTGCTTGACTAATAGGCCTATTAACTTAATCAATTCTGCCCACTTTTCATTCCCAAATCACCCCTGAAACCCCCCTAAAAATTACTGCTCTGCCCTTAAACTATTAATCAGTATTAATCCATTAATTCTAAAATCTGTTCAAAACTAACAATTATCTAAAACTAAATTCTGATTACTTACTAAATTACTGCAGCTATAACAAATCCTTAATCGAGCAGGGATTCAATCAAGCAAAACTGAGATCAACTAGGGGATCACACACCTAATTGTATTGAAAAATAGAAGAAAACTAGATACACTGAATGTATCAAACAAACTCAACTCTAAATTCAAGCATATCAGAAGTCTTAATCTCAATCACAAAATTAGAACAAAAAGAAACCGGGGAGGAAACCTTCAGGAATGAAACAGACTGTTATAATGTTAATCTAGCATTCAAACATGAAAGACTAATTGACGACCTTGTTAAATTAACTACACAGGCTATAACATATAGCAATTGACAATGAAACAATCAGAATAAACAGACACATAGGTGATTTTAGTGGCATTTGACAGAAACAGGGAGCTATAATAAAACTTAACTGATCAACGACCTTATTCAATTAATCACACAGGCTATAATATATACGTAATAATAAAAGAAACAAATTCGACCAAATAAAAGGTCTGATTGAAGATGGACAGAATAATCGAAAAATTGAAAAATAAATAAAATTAAACTAAACAAATAGACAAATATAAACAAACACAAAAATGGAACAAACAGGAAAGGAAAATTACCTCAGACTCGACTTGAACCTCTGACTTGAGCCTTTTTGGGGTGAACGAGAACACTCGACTACAGTCGATTGACACCCCAATTTCTCCCTTTCTGGACAAATTCGAACTTGGTCTCTCTCGAATGGTTCCAACATGATTCGAGTCGGGCTAACGGTGTTTTAGAGGTGAGGGAGGTCAGGGGGATAGTTGGTGTGAGTTTTGGGGTGGTTTGGGTTTGGCGCCGCCACCAGGGGATCTTGTGGCGGCGCTAGGGTTCTTGGTTTTGATTTGATATTCGAGAGACCCTAGGTTGATTCGAAGAAACTGATGGTGGTTTGTGTATGAGGGTGGTCTAGGGGTCAACGGGTGTTGATTTGGTGGTCATTGGATGAACTAGGGTTTCTAGCTGATCTTCGATTTAAGATTCGAATAATTCTGGGGTGATTCGAGGTTAGCTACTAGGATGGTTGGAACGAGGAGGTTGAGAGGAGTTAAGGGTGTAAAAATGGAGGAGTTTGGCCCACCGGAACCGCCGTGAGGCGATTTCCGGTGGGTGGTCGACGGCGGAGTGTGGCGGAGGGAGACGAGCTCGTCTCTGATAGTTAAAGACGAAGGGAAGGTGGGGTGGTTTGAGGGGGGCTGGGGTGTGTGTTGGAAATATATAGAAGGCGAGGGAATTGATCCTGGCCGTTCGATCAAACAAGATCAACGGCCTGGATCAATGGTTTAAATGAAACGATGCCGTTTGAGCATAGATAGAGGACAGGCTTGACCCAAGGGTAAACAAATTAGGTTATGGGGAATCCTTGGGACTGTCAGATGAACGAGTTTGAACGGTCTAGATCAGCTTACCTGAGACGGCGTCGTTTTGTTGATGTGGGATACGGGCTGGACCTTTCGATCTAATGAGATCGACGGTCTGGATCTATTGTGACAAAACGACGTCGTTTGGATTGGTTGAGAAGCTTAATTACTTTGGACCGGATGGGGCGTTTATTGGGCCAATTTTGCCGGGCTCTGGGTGAATTTTGATTGGGCTGGGGATCTTTTTTTTCCAAATCTAATTTCCTCTCCTATTTCTCCTCTATTTTGCTTTTTTATTCCTAAATTAATTTTCTAAATTTATACCAAAATTACTAATGCAAATTATAAAACCCAAAATTAACTTAAAATGCTAATTACTCTTAAAATAATTATCACACAAAATTAAATACCAATTAAAAGTAAAATTACACAATTTGGACATTAAATGCTAAAATGCGAATTACATTATTTTTGTGATTTTTCATTTTGTAAAAAAAACTTAATTACCCCCTAATTGTAAAATTAAATCCTAGAATGCAAATGAAACATATTTTTGTATTTTTATTAATTAAAACAAATAAACATGCACATACAAACGCAAACAATTACTAAAAATATCACGAAAAATTCACAAAAATGCACAGACAATTTTTGTTTTGATTTCTTTGGGAGTAGTTCGTATGGGGAAAAAATCACCTGCTCACAGCCATGAAAAAGGCAACAAGGCTAATAATCAATGGCCAAAAGTAGGCCACATATATTACAAATCTCCACCTTGGACTAGTTTTGGTTGATGTAGTAAACTTCACATTCTCCGGAAAAGCCCCAATGGGCATATGTCAAAATATAAGGCTATCAAAATCAGGCAAGTTGTCTGACACCGAAACTGTAGTAGGGTCTACAACATTGGATCCCAATAAAGTATACAACGAATCAGATCTGTGTGCTTTTATGATCATAAGAGCACCTTGAAAATTGTTCACAACTCGACCTTCACCAGTGAATTTGCACCCAAGGGATTCTAAAGCTCCCAAAGATATGAGATTTTCTTCAATTCAGGAACATATCAAACATCGGTGATAATTCTCACCACACCATCGTGCATCCTGATCCGAATTGTACCTTTGCCTATAATGTTACAAGTAACATTATTACCCAATTGGACAACTCCTCCTTCAACAGAATCATATGTAGAAAACAAGTCCCTGGTGGGACACATATGATATGAACAACCGGAGTCTAAAATTCACTCAGTGTCTGATATGAAATTAGTTTTTGTTGCTGAAAATATAGTTCCATCAATCTCATCGGTCGCTACACTAGCTTCGACAGTGTTAGTATTTTTGTGCTCATTTTTCCTTTATTTATGATTTTCATTATTTTTCAACTTATAGCATTCAGAGATAATGTGATCTTTCTTATGACAATAGCGACACTCTAAATTATTGAATCTGGATTTTGAGTCGGATTTTCCACTAACAAACATGCCAACTTTTGCTTGAGTTCCACTAGCTTCCCCAGTAATATCACTATCTCTCTGTTCTTTTGATTTTAAGATAGATTTAATATCCTTATAAGAGATATTTGCATAAATCATAGTATCTCTTATATGTTTAAAAGATGGGGGTAGAGAACAAAGCAGTAACACAGCTTGATCCTCATCTTTAATTTCAGCATATATATTACTCAAATCCATAAGAATGGAATCAAAAGTATCAAGATGAGAGAGAATAGAGGTACCTTTACCCATACGAATTGTGTAAAGCTTCTGCTTTAGGTAAAATCTATTTTCTACCGTCCTCTTCATATATAACGTTTCAATTTTTCCCACATGCATTTGGCTGTGGTTTCTACATAAACTTCACGTAAAACCTCATTTGAGAGATTCAAGATGATACCTGATTTTGTCTTTTTGTATATGACGACAAACTCCTCGTCCGTCATTTAATCTGGCTTCTTCTCATTTCCTTGCAACGCGAAGTCTAAACCATCATGAATTAGGATAGCTTCCATCTTTAATTGCCACATTCCAAAGTTGGCACTTCGGCCAAATTTCTTAACATAGGACTTTGTTAGAGTCATTTTGGCTATTGAAACTAATCGGGATAGATCCGTTTATGATACCAATTTGTTAGGATAGGGAACTCGGATAGTGAGGAATTTAGTCAAACAATGTTATAATGAATAGGTGGGATAAACTTAACTCAAGATGCTAGGTAGAAGTCTTCTCTCAAAAGCTCCCAAAATCGCCAATGGAAGAGTGAAAAGTGAAAAAAATGGCTTGGAACCCATATTAAATGAAGCTCACTGCTTCAGCAATTTCCGCATCTACAGTCAGGGGACCGCATCTGCGGTCCCGCTTCTGCGAGAAATTGTTCGCACCTGTAAAACCGGCCAAGAAGGCTGCGACCGCTTCTGCGGTCTCGAAGCCGCTTCTGCCGCTAGGAAACCGCTTCTGCGGTTTTGGCCTGGCCTACCCTGGGCCGTATCTGTGATGGGTGGACCGCTTTTGCGGTCCCGCACCTGCGATAGACCAACTGCAGGTGCGGTTATGACAAAAGCAGATGCTTCAGCACTTCTCCAAAAATTCCAACTTTACTCGAGCCTCATCCGATTGACGCTCGTGGCTCTCGGGCCCCGCCCGAACATACTGAGAAGTCAAAAATCATGAAATGAACCTACCCAAACCTTCGGAACGCCTGAAATAATGCTAGATGTTTGAATCACCCCCTAAAACCAATTGAATCAAACTTATGAACTTCAAGTTCTTAATTTTCATCTAATGGTCCGAAACGCCCTTAAACTACTCAGATTGACACTAAATTTTGCGGGCAAGTCTCAAATGTTATATTGGACATGTACTGGGCTTCGGAACTAACATACGAGCCCAATACCATTGTGATCAATCATTAATTAGTTTCTTTAAATTCATATAATTTCAGTTTAACAATTTTAAATAAAAATTCATTACTTGGGCAAGGGACCTCGAAATTCGATTCCGGCATACGCCCAAGTCCCATATTTTCTTACGGACCCTCCATAACCGTAAAAATACAAATCCGGGCCCGTTTGCTCAAAATATTGACCAAAGTTAACTTAGCCTTTTAAAAAATTCCTAAGGAGTCAAATGAGCATATTTCAATCCAAACGTTTCCAAATCCCAAACCAACCATCCCCGCAGGTCGTAAATTAGTTAAAGCAAGCACGAAGAGTTTTTTTTAGGCGAACATGGTTCTAAAAAGCAAAATGAACGGTTGGGTCTTACATCCTCCACCTCTTAAACAAACGTTCGTCCTTAAACGGACATAGAAAAGTACCTGAGGTGCTGAATAAATGAGGGTATCTGCTCCGCATGTCCTCCTCGGACTCCCAAGTTGCCTCCTCGACTGGTTGGCCCCTCTACTGGACCCTCACCGCATAAATCCTCCTGGACCTCAACTGGCGATCCAGTCTATCAATAATGGTAACTGGCTCCTCCTCATAACCCAAACTCTCATCTAGTTGAATAGTATTAAAGTATAACACATGGGACAAGTCGGCATGATACTTCCGAAGCATCGATACATAAAAACTCGGATGAACTCCCGATAAGCTGGGGGGTAAAGCAAGCTCGTAAGCAATCTCCCCAACTCATCTCAACACTTCAGAGGGGCCAATAAACCTTGGGCTCAACTTGCCCTTCTTCCTGAATCTCATAATACCTTTCATTGGTGAGACTTTCAAGAGAACTTTCTCGCCAACCATGAATGATACATCATGCGCCTTCTGATCCGCATAACTCTTCTGTCTGGACTGAGCCGTGCGAAGCCTCTCCTGAATTAACTTTACCTTGTCCAAGGCATCTTGCACCAAATCTGTACCGTATAACTTAGCCTCACCCGGATCAAACCACCTGATAGGAGAACGACACCGCCGACCGTATAAAGCCTCAAATGGGGCCATCTCAATGCTAGACTGATAGCTGTTATTGTACGCAAACTCCGCCAAGGGTAAGAACTGGCCCCATTGTCCCCCAAAGTCAATCACCCATGCTCTAAGCATATCCTCCAGAATTTGAACTGTCCGCTCTGATTGCACGTCGGTCTGAGGATGGAATGTTGTGCTAAGCTCTATACGGGTCCCCAACTCACTCTGAACAGCTCTCCAGAAATGGGAAGTGAACTGAGGGCCTCTGTCTGATATGATGAAAATAGGCACACCGTGCAACCGGACTATCTCCCGAATGTAAATCTGAGCATACCTTTCTGCTGTATAAGTAGTCGCCACTGGAATAAGGTAGGCCGACTTGGTCAACCTATCAACAATGACCCATACTGAATCAAACTTTTGCAAAGTCCACGGCAACCCAACTATGAATTCCATGGTAATGCACTCCCACTTCCACTCTGGTATAGGCATCTGCTGAAGTAGGCCACTCGTTCTCTGATGCTCATAACTGACTTGTTGGCAATTCAAACACCTAGCCACATACTCCACTATGTCTTTATTCATCCTCCGCCACCAATAATGCAGCCTCAAGTCACGATACATCTTTGTAGCTCCCGGATGAATGGAATACCGTGAACTGTGTGCCTCCTCTTGTATTCTCTCCCTCAGACCATCAACATTAGGAACACATAGATGACCCTGCAACCGCAAAACACCATCCTCTCCAATATAAATCTTCTTGGAACCTCCCTAAAGCACCGTCTCTCCGAGAATCACCAGATTTTGATCATTAAACTGCCGGGCATTTATCTGCTCCAATAATGAAGACTGAGCAACCACACACGCAAGAACCCTACTGGGCTCCGAAATGTCCTACCTCACAAGTCTGTTAGCTAAGGACTGAATGTCCAAAGCTAGTGGCCTCTCCTCTGCTAGAATGAATGCCAAGCTACCCATACTCTCTGCCTTTCTGCTTAAGGCACGCGCGACCACATTCGCCTTGCCCGGATGATAAAGAATGGTGATGTCATAATTATTCATTAACTCAAGCCACCCGCGCTACCTCAAATTAAAATCCCTCTTCTTGAACAAATACTGCAAGCTGCGATGATCAGTATAAACCTCGCATGACACCCCATACAGGTAGTGCCTCCATGTCTTAAGAGCATGAACAATCACTGCCAACTCCAGATCATGCACAGGATACTTTTTCTCATGAATCTTCAACTAACAAGAGGCATATGCAATAACTCGCCCCTTCTGCATCAATAAACAACCCAAGCCAACGCGTGAAGCGTCACAATATATCGTATACATCCCTGAATCGGAAGGCAACACAAGAACTGGTGTTGTAGTCAAGGTTGTCTTGAGCTTATGAAAGCTCACCTCACAATCATCAGACTACTGGAAAGGAGCACCCTTCTGGGTTAATCTAGTCAGTGGTAATGCAATAAACAAAACATCCTGCATGAATCGCCTGTAATAACCTGCTAACCCCTGGAAACTCCTGATCTCGGTCACTGAACTAGGGCGTGGCCAACTCTGAACTGCCTCAATCTTTTTGGGATCCACCTTAATACCTTCTCCTTACATAATATGCCCCAAGAATGCCACTGAATCTAATCAAAACTCACACTTGGAGAACTTAGCATATAGCTACTGCTCTCGCAAGGTCCGAAGCACTATTCTCAGATGCTGCTCGTGCTCCCCTAAGCTACGTGAGTATATCAAGATGTCATCAATGAAGATGATGATAAAGGTATCAATATAAGGCCTGAACACCCTGTTCATCAAGTCCATACATGCCATTGGTGCATTAGTCAAGCCAAATGACATCACCCGAATCTCATAATGGCCATATCTAGTCCAGAATGCCGTCTTCGGGACATCCGAGTCCTGAATCTTCAACTGATGGTACTGACCTCAAGTGGATCTTAGAGAAAACCCTAGCATCCTCTAACTGGTCGAACAAATCATCGATATGAGGCAATGGATACTTGTTCTTGATGGTGACTTTGTTCAACTGGCGGTAATCAATGCACGTCCGCATATTCCCATCCTTCTTCTTCACAAATAACACTGGTGCACCCCAAGGCGATACAATGGGCCTAATAAACCTCTTCGCTAACAACTCCTCAAGATGCTCCTTCAACTTCTTAGGAGCCATACGGTACGGTGGGATAGATATAGGCTGGGTGCCTGGAGCCAAATCAATGCAGAAATCAATATCATGATCCGGTGACATGCCAGGAAGATCAGAAGGAAACACATCAGCGAACTCTCAAACTACTGGAACTGAATCAATCATCGGAGACTCTGCAATGGTGTCCCAAACATAATCCAAGTACGCCAAACACCCCTTCTTGATCATTTACCGAGACTACAGGAAAGAGATAACCCGGCTAGGTGTATCAACTGAGGAACCTTCCACTCCAACCCTGGCAATCATGGCATCGCTAAAGTAACAGTCTTGGCAGGCAATCTAGGACTGCATGATATGGATATAACCAATCCATGCCCAAGATAATCTCAAAGTCGACCATGTCGAGCAACAAGAGATCAACTGTAGTCTCAAAACCACAGAATGTAACCACACAGGACCAGTAGATCTGGTCTACAACCATAGAGTCGCCCACATGAGTGAAAACATGAACATGAGTGCTCAAAGGTGCAGGAGGAATAAAATAGAGATGATACATATAAATAGGTGGACCTTAGATCAAACAATACCGAAGCACCTCTACCGCAGATGGAAATAATACATGTGATGATGGCATCTGAGGCCAATGCATCTGGTCTAGCCGGAAGGGCATTGAATCTGGCTGGAGCGCCGGCTGGCTGGCCTCCACCTAATTGAGCAGGAGCTGGCTGACCTCCACCTCTAGGACGGCCCCTACCAGTCTGCCCTCCACCTCTAGGTGGCGGGGCAGACGATCTTGAATTCATAGGCTGCTGACCTTGCTATACTGCCTTGCCCAGAAGCCTGGGGCAGTATCTCCTTATATGACCAAGGTCCCCGCACTCGAAACAACCCTGTGGTGCGACGGTCTACTGCCCTGATGGCCTGTAGACCCACTGGGGGAAACCTGAATAGCTGGTGGGTGGTATAATCTCTCTGGCATAGCACTGAAATAAGAATCAGAAGAACCCTGAGGACCTGAATACCCACCAGAGGAACCCTGAATAGCTGGTGGGCGATGAGAACTCTCTGGCATGACACTGAAATAGGGACGCGCTGGATCACCCCGAGCAGGTGGTGGTGCTGAATATGGGGGCCTGTTGGGTTGTCCCCTCCAAAACTGACCTCTGCCCCTAGCCGGGGCACCTCTGAATGCTCCAGAGAACCTAGCCCTCTTATCCTGCTGCATCTTCTCCCTACCCCTCAGACGGTAGCCCTCAATCCTCCGAGTAATCTCCACTACTAATTGATAAGGAGTCCCCATATCCACCTTTCTGGCCATGTTGGCCCTTATGCTAGAATTCAACCCTGCAACAAACCTCCGTACCCTCTCTACGTTAGTAGGAAGTGTGAGCACGTGATTTTTGCCTCGCATGAATTACTCCTACAGAATTCCCAAAATTAGGATTTTTCTTTTAATTATTTGGTATTTAGGAATTCTTGCATAATTTCCGTGTTTGTTGTAGACATGTAATTTTTGACCCTTCCCAAAATTTTTTATATTTTAGCATGTAAATATTTAATTTAGACCTAATATAGCTATTTCAACTCATTTTGACTCTTTTTACTTTATTTTATTACATGAAAAATAAAAGTTACAAAAAATATTTTACTTTATGTATTTTTCATAAATTTTTGTAAAAAAATACAAAAAAATAGTACCTTATTTTTATCTTTATATAATTTCGAAAATACAAAAATAGTTGCATGTTTAGTTTAATTAATTAAGATTAGCTTTGGCATTGTGTAGTATTTCTATCTTATTTTAAAAGGTATTTTGTAGTCTAAGGACCTTTCTAGACTCTTCTTTGAAAAAAAATAAATAAAAAGACCCTAAGGACTTAACACAAAAAGACCTAGGGACTAATTGGCAAAATACACAAAATGTAAACCTAGACTCTAGACCTATAATACTCTAAAGGGGGAGAAACAAAAAATACGCCTGGAAAAAAGGAGCTGATGAGCCCAACTTTTGCAAAACAAGATCCCCACCCCTTGCGACCTCATCTTCCTCGTCCTACCCAAAGGACCCTTCGCCATACACCAACGACCACCTAACGATTACAATGGGAAAACCTACACAGATCTAACGCTAACAACACTACACAGTAACAACCATTGCTCATGATTGAACACGAAGGAAAATACCAAAAAGAACCTGCTTCTTCATTTCCATTGAACACCGTTGATTTTGACTTTCTTTTCAAGCCATTTCTGTCTAAACGACCCTCAAATCACCGGAAAGCAGTCTGAAAATCACACACGCACGAACAGTAAGGAGGAACAGAGGTACACGGACTGAAAATCGGATGTGTTTTGTACATAAGTTAGGAAGAAATCCGGGAAAGTTCCGAAGAGTTCACAAAAACCCCTGCAAATTCAGTCCTTTTAATGTCATTTTTGCTTTCTCAAATCTGAAAAGAATGCACTCTAGCTTCTGATTTTAAGCTTCTCTTATGGGATCTGATGGAGTCGAGGGGAGTTTGGTCTGATTGTCCTCCGTCGATTGTTTGTCTCCGAGGTTTTGTTCGCGATTCCGTTCGGGTCGGATTGCTTTTTGATTTCTGATTGAGGCTATGGTTCCATTTCGTTCATGTAATTGCTAGATTTTGTTTATCAATCAAGAGGCTATTTCAGGTTCGTTTTCTGATTCTTTTGCTCTATTTTGATGTGATTGAAGTAGGATAAGAGCTGGATCTAGAGTTTTGAATTGTGTTTAATCCTTTTAGAGATAGTTAAGGCCAGCAGAAGCAATCAAAATTACTCATTAGCTAATATACTAATTTTTTTAAGTGTTCTAGCCTATGGTAATCATGTTAGTAATTAGTATATTCTCGTGAAATTAGTGAGTTCCTAAGGACCTTAATGGAATTTGTTTGGTTACTGAGGCACTAAATATGAAGGATAAGAGATTTAATGATGAATTCAAGTTTGAGATCCAAACGTGAGTGTTACAGGTTATTGCTTGAACTTCATATGCTATAATCCAGTGTAAATTCGGATATTTGTTACAAGAGAACCAATTGTCAATATAACTAATTTTGATCTATGATTGTGATATTGGCGTTTAAATTAGAATTACCGTCTTAGCAATTGAATTGGTGTTTAGTTTCTCGTATCATCCCTGTTGGCATAAGGATCAAGTAGGAAGGTTTTAGTAATTTCCGAGTTAACATTCCTCTCGCGTTATTCCACAACTTAGCTTCACAATAATCTCAAATTAGCGGAAAATAATTCTACTTTCGTATTTTGCTTTAGGCGCACTATTTTAAAAAATTATTTTCCTAAACTCGGGTGTGCATTTATGTCACCCAAATCCAAATCTCAACAACGTTAGATAAAATGTGTCATGGACCGCGGTTGCATTTATGTGACGTAGTTCAAGACGTGTTTTAGATGACGTTGAATCTTTCTCCTAAAAAATAATTTATTAAAGCGGTTATAAAGTTAAAATTGAACCATAGGTTAAAACATGTGTTAAAATCAAATAATAGGCCAATTATAATAGTTGAGCGACCGTGCTAGAACCACGGAACTCGGGAATTCCTAACACCTTCTCCCGAGTTAACAGAATTCCTTACCCAGATTTCTGTATTCGCGGACTGTAAAACAGAGTCAATCTTTCCTCGATTCGGGATTTGAACCGGTGACTTGGGACACCATAAATATCCCAAGTGGAGACTCTGAATTCTAAGTAAATAATCCCGTTTCGATTGTCACTTAAATTGGAAAAACTCTCTTATACCCTTTCGGGGTATAGGAAAAAGAAGGTGTGACAGCTCTGGCGACTCTGCTGGGGACAAGAACCCAGAACTTTTGGTTCAGGATTCAGAATTCGAGCTTAGATGAATTATTATATTTGGCTGTATCTATTATCTAATTTTATTACATGTTTGGGCCTAATGTGCTAAATTATGCTTCTACTGCTTTGATATTATCTGAACTGTATATAAACTGTTACGAAACCCTTCTCTTCTTTTCTTCGGGGATGTGCTCGCTGGTCGTGACTCCCTATTCTGTTAGTGTCATACCTTGAAATAAGAAAGAGGCTCGGACAACTTACTAAGCCGGATGGCCTTTTGGTTCCAGGTACGTAGTCCTCTCATCGGCTCGAGTTGTCCGCTCGTGTACACAAGTCTAGAACAAATGCCCAGGTTTTGAACCTAGAATAACTCAGCCTCATGCCGGATCCCTAGTAGGAATGTTTGTTTGCATCATGTGCACTTGACTTAGGGGACTCAACACAGGGGTTGGGTCCGTCTAGGATAGGTGTACCCAAAATAACAGACCATCTTGATGCATCCTATGCGCTACATGTTGTATTTATTCAAGGGTAAAAGGGTCATTTGGCAGACCAATGATAGCTGAGGGAAAATGAAAAATGGAAAAAAAAAAGAAAAAGAGGGGGTGAAATGTGAAAATAAAGCAAGTAGGGCCCAGTTATATTTTTTTGTTACATTTTTATTAAGAAAAGAAAAAATAAGAGCATGAAAAATTCAAAAAAAGAGATTTTGCACTTTTTTTCATCATTTTTCCAAAAATCAGAAGAAGAAAAAAGAGGAAAAAGAAAATCCAAAAGTTTTTACATGTTTCATCATTTTCAAAAAAGGGACAAAAAAAATGTTGTTTTCTTAATTCGCGTCCGTATCCAATCTGCCCGAACTACACCAGTTTGATTTCCACTGGATGTGGGATACGTAGGCAACCCCTATCGGGTCCAACTTCCCTTTTGCAAAATAGCCTAAAAAGAAACAAAAATTTTATCGCTTTGTTGTAAATAGGTAAGGTGATGCCATTCTTGTTAAAAATAAGTGAATGTTCCCAAAAGGACTCTGGAAGGTTGTTTTCGCAAGAACAGCTGCCTTTGGTCTCTTTTTAAATTTTTGGCCGGTTAGCAAGCACAACCTTAAAATCTTCCCCCGAAAGTGCTGAAAGGCCATATTTGCAAAGCCGGGTTTTTGCTTTTGATATGAAAATCTGAAAAAAAGTGTCAGCTTTGTTTTTTAGTCAAATGAATCATGATTTTTGCTTAATCACCCTAATAAATGTGCAGAATGAGCACAAGTCATAATTTGCGAATAACAGTTATGAACAAGATCCCTTTGGAGTGTCTTGGTAAAGCAGGGCAAGATAAGGTCAAACAATATTTGGGAGGTCTCACCGGGTTGTTGAAGATTAGACCTAGGGGGATATCATAAAGGCATTGGTTACATTCTGGGACTCGGACCACAACGTGTTTCATTTCTCAGATTTTTGAACCCACCCCAACTTTAGAAGAAATAGCTGGGTATATTGGGAGTGCTGAGGTTCCTCTAAGACACAAGTACCTGGTTTCTCCAAGAGCCATCGTTGTGCATAGATTCCTAGACTCCCTAAAGATAAGCAGGGGGTCCACTACCCTGATTTGGCAGCCGGTTTTTCCGCTCCACAGTTTGTATACCAGAGATATGGTCACATAGGAGGGTTTAACAATCTAGAAAATAAAATTTGTAGCAAAGGGAACCGCCTCAAATGGGAAGAACACAGGTGTTTTTCTTTTATGGTGGTCTTTTTGGGACTATTGGTGTTTTCTAGGAAAGATGGAAATATCAACATACGGATAGCTGGGGTTGTCAGCACTTTGCTTACTCAGGCCAAAAGCACCCTCACACCCATGATAGTAGCTGAAATCTTACGCTATCACTTTGCTTACTCAGGCCAAAAGCACCCTCACACCCATGATAGTAGCTGAAATCTTACGCGCTCTCATAGCCTGCAAAGCCGGAGGATACTTTTTTGAGGGGTGTAACTCGTTGTTGCAGATGTGGATGATTGAACATCTATGCCATCGTCTTCAATTTATGAGTTACGGGTCGACAGAAAAAACCTGCGTAAAGGAATTTTATACGAGGGTTGATGGGATCAGCTTGCCAGAAGGGGTCACAGAATGGGTATCATACCTCCGTTCCATCACTGCAAGCCAAATAGAGTGGACGTTTGGATGGTTGCATGTGGAAGAGATCATATGCATGCCAGCTACCGGGCCTCATTTCCTCTTGATAGGTCTCAGGAGTATCCATCCTTATGCCCCATATTAGGTTTTGAGACAGTGGGGAGATGCCAAATAGTTCCAAAAGACGAAGATCTTAGTGCTCAAGTAGTCGGGATTGGTCCTGATGGCCAGTTTCATGAAGCAACAGTCCGCCAGATTTGGAGCGAGTGTCAATACTTGATGGCAAATACCTGTGTATGTGATCGATCCAAAGGTGAAGTTTCACCAGGGTACCATGCCTGGTATAGAAGGGAAATTGCTGGTGTAGAAGGGAAACTGCGTTTGGGAGGCCGGCCAAAAGCCCACATCTTCAGGAATTTGTCGAGGCGTCACAAGAACAGTGGGCTTGGTTAGCCAAGGAAAATGAATACAGGGCCAGCATAAGAAGTCTAGAAAAGCAAGTCAAAGACCTTTAATTTGAGAATGGTTTGCAAGCCGCGGCGGATGAGGGTGAAAAGAAAAAGCTAACCAAAAAAAATGAGGCCATTCGAGCCCAGATTCAGGAAATGAAAATAGCGGCCGAAAATCCCGCCAGAAATGCAAAGGATGAAAAGCTTATAAAGAACCTTAGGCATAAGGTGAATGAGTATGGTTTTGATTTGAACAAAGCAGAGGGTGAACTAGCCAGGGCTCGAACAAAATTGGCTAAGAATGCGGAAGAACGAGCCCGCCTGGTTATGCAGTTACAAGAGAAATACGACGATGAGGTTGTAGGGTTGAAGAAAAGGGTTATCACCATTGAGAACAAAATGATCAAGCATGCCAAGGATTTTAAAGACGATAGGGAACACTGTTATGATTTGATGGCTCAAATGGAGGAAGAAATACAATAGCTGCAAAAGCAAAACCATCGTGACTCTCAGGTGTTGGAAGCCCGAAATCAGCAGGTCGGGCGTTTGCTTCATGAAAAAAGGTAGAATCTGAGAGAGGATCAGAGCCATTGCTGACTACATTGTCATAAAATGCCAAGCATGTGAGGACATGACTCGTACCACTTTCTTCGCTGCAATGATGACGTTCGTCCGCCGGATAATGGAAGATCTCTACCACCTCCAAGGGAATTTAGCGCATAGGCCCGTGGCGAGGCCGAATGATGCCCCGCGAGCCCCAATAGCATTAGAGGCACTAATGTATTCATGATTTTCACTGGAGTTTGTTAGTCTGTTTGCGAAGTCTATATTTTCTTTTATTAGAGTCTGTTAGTTGGTTTTCGAGTCTGTTTTTTTTTCTGTTAGAGTCTGTTGGTCTTATTTTGAGTCAGAGTCTGTTAATTTTCCCTTTTCGAGTCTTTTAGTAGAATGAGTGGTTGTAATCAAAACTGTTTTACTTTGTGAAAAAATTGAAATCCCAAAAATATTTTGTTATCTATTTTCTGCACTTATCTCCAAGAACTACGCTCGGTCTGATTCATGCGAGGTCATGATACGTAGGTAATCTCCATAGGATTCGACCATAACCAAAAGAAAGAAAAAAAGAGTGATAAAAAGAAAGGCAAAAGAGAAAAAAGAAGGAAAAAGAGAAAAAGAGAAAGAAAAGAGAAAAAGAGAAAAAGAGAAAGAAAAGAATGAAAAGAGAAAGAAAAAGAGAAAAAGAGAAGAAAAACAACAAAAAGAAAAACAAAAAGAGGAAAAGAAGAGAAAGAAAAAGAAAGAAAAATCACAACAAACAAAGTAATTTCTATGACATGAACTACGTTCGACCTGATTTCTTTTAAGGATACGTAGGTAGCCTTACGGTTCGGTCGCATCAAAATAAAATCCAAAAGTCCCCAAGCAAAGAAACGGGGGCAGAAGTTATGGTCGTTATAGGAAATTTGATTCCGAAAGTTGTAATTTTGAACCCATTTGAATTGTTTTGATCCTTTTGATACCCTTTCTTTCTAACTCTATCCAAAAAGCTCACGTTACAGTCCAAAGAAAGATCTTCTGATCAATCTTCGAGAGATACCAAGTTGAGCAAGTAGAGATGATTCATATCAGGGGCAACAATCCATTATGAACAAAGAAATGACAATGAGAGAGTCTTATTGGTGAAAACCCTCACAGGCGCCGTAAGGTGATGGGAGCTGAGAGAAATCAAAATGAGAGAGTCTTATTGGTGAAAACCTTCACGGGCACCTTGAGGCGACAGTGAGTTGAGAGAAAGAACAAAATGAGAGAGGCCTGATGGTGAAAACCCTTCGGGCACTACAAGTCGAATAAGGATTGTGAATCAGATTGGATAAGCGGAGAATTGAGGCCCTGTTTCACGGCAAAAAGGTATGACAAGAGCTGAACATCAGATTTGCTTAACAGAATAGGCCACAGGTGCATGTCATGGTCATTAAAGTTGGTATCCACATCCGATAGGTTTCTACTTTGTAGTTTTCTTGTTAGGAATCATCTCTTTCCATTGTCCTCTACTCTGTTCCTTTTGTCTTGTTTACTTCCTCTTCCTGAGTCCGTCAAAACAAGTGAGAAGTGACTTCAAAATTTACCACCAGCTTTCGAATTGCACAAAATGGGATCTGGTTAGCACATCAAAGCGTCATAAGTCTGGAAAGAACAACAAGCACACTGAGCTGGTAACAATAAACATGTGTTGGGATTCGTGTGAAATACAAAAGGCTTGGTATATATCAATTCATGGAAAATGCAATAGAAGGAGGGCTAAGGTGAACGGATCAAAGGTATTTTCTATTATAAGATTGACAAAAGGGTGGTAAACCAGTGACAAGCAAGATCTTCCAAGAAGAAATCGAAGTTATCATGGCTAGCGATGGAGCAACAGACCTCAAGGCTAGGGCCAGTGGTTTAAGTCAAGAAGGAACAACATATGCACCGAGTGGGTGGCATTTGACATGTTTTGAGATTCTTGTGAAACATAAAGGTTTGGTAAATGTTGGTTTATGAGCAATGCAACAGATAATGGATGTTGGGTTTGAACGGAGAAGAGGTATTTTCTGTGATAAGATTGATAAAGAAAGTGGTTAACCAATGACAAGCAAGATCTTCCAAGCAGAAATCAAAGTTATCTGGGCAAATGATGGAGCAATAGACCTCAAGGCCAAGGCCATCGGTTTGAGTCAAGAAAGAACAACATACAAACTGAGGGGGTGGTAATTAACATGCTTTGGGGTTCATGTGAGATACAAAGGTCGGTAAATGTCAGTTCATGAGCAATGCAACATATAGAGGGTATTGGGTCTGAACGGAGAAGAGGTATTTTCTGTGTTAAGGGTAACAAAGAAAGTGGTTCGTCGATAAACAAGCAATGTATTCGAGTGGGAATCAGTTATCATGGAAAGTGAAGGAGTAACAGACCTCAAGGCCAAGGCCAGTAGTTTAAGTCAAGAAAGAACAGCATACACACAGAGTGGGGGCAGTGGACGTGCTTAGGGATTCATATGAGACACAAAGGTTGGGTAGATGCCAGTTCATGAGCAATGCAACAAATAGAGGATATTGTGTCTGAACGGAGAAAAGGTATTTTCTGTGACAAGGACGGCAGATAAAGTGGTTAGTCAATAAACAAACAAGGTCTTCGAGTGCAAATCAGTTATCATGGAAAGTAAAGGAGCAATCGCCCTCAAAGTCAAGGCCACAAACCAACCACCATATTTTTTAAACTGACAAGATTTTTCTTTGATTTGAAACAGGGGAAGAAAATCTCGTTTGTTTCGGAGAAACCTACCATAAGGAGAGGCAAGCACCAGACAGGTATGGCCCTAAATTTTCAGGACCCTCCTGGAAAATGGGACCTAGTTTAAAAATTAAAACAATCATAAGTAGCGAATCTAGCATAAAGGTACCCTAGGGAATATAAGTTAGTTTCAAAGTTTGCATGTTTAAGATAGGATTCAATTAGGAGTTTTCAGGACCCACCTAGAAAATGGGACCTAGTTTAAAGTTCAAAACAATCATGAGTAGCAATATCTAGCATAAGTCTTACCCCAAAGAAATATAAATAGGTTTCAAAGTTTGCATGTTTGAGATAGGATTCAATTAGGAGTTTTCAGGGCCCCTTGAATAATGGGACCTAGCTTTAAGATTTCCACTAGATAACAAGATGTAGCGTAATATTTGTTGTAGGGAAGTATAATTCAGCCGTAAGAGTTCTGTTGTAGGGTAGTATAATTCAGCCGTAAAAATTGTCACTTTTAAGATAATACTTGATTTTCAGGACCCTCCTAGATAATGAGATGCAGTTTTAAGACCCTCTTAGATAACAAGATTCAGCGAAAGTAATACCTCTAGAAGATATAATTTAGATCTAAAAATGTCATTCAATTAGGAGTTTTCAGGACCCTCCTGGATAATAAAATCTAGCTTTCAAATTCATAGAATATTTGGTAACATGATTCGGTTTAACACACACATATGTGCCCAGCTACCAAACTGGGGTAGAAAAATTTCTTTGTTTTTGTCTATTTTGTTGAAATCAGGCGCCCACCTGGAGAGCAAGGGAATACAATTCAAGTTTCAGCAATCAGGCGCCCACCTGGAGAGCAAGTGAATACAGTTCAAGTTCAGTAGTCAGGCGCCCACTTGGAGAGCAAGGGAATACAATTCAAGTTCAGCAGTCAGGCTCCCACCTGGAGAGCAAGGGAATACAATTCAAGTTTCAACAGTCAGGCGCCCACATGAAGAGCACAGTAATATAGTTCACGTTTTAGCAATTAGGCTCCCACCTGGAGAGCAACGGAATACAATTCAAGTTTTAGTAATCAGGCGCCCACCTGGAGAGCAAGGGAATACAGTTCAAGTTCAGCAGTCAGGCGTCCAGCTGGAGAGCCCGGGAATACAATTCAAGTTCAGCAGTCAGGTGCCCACCTGGAGAGCACAGGAATATAGTTCAAGTTTTAGCAATTAGGCGCCCACCTGGAGAGCACAGGATTATAATTCAAGTTTTTGGAAATCAAGCATCCACTTGAAGAAAAGGGAAAGCATCTCAGATTATAATTCAAGTCAGCAACAAAAGAAACTCGCGGCAAGAATGCGAGTCAACAGTTCGAGGTGATCAACAGAAGTTAGTCACAATAAAGGAAAAAGATAAAGGCAAGAAGTTAATCCAAATGCAGAAGTTGATGAAAGATGTGGGTTGCTCAAGACATGGTTGAGGTCACAAGCACTACATGTCCGGTCTTGATCTGAAAATCTGAAGAAGAACGAACTAGCACCTGCAACTAGCAAGCGTCAAGGTTCAAATTCAAAGTCTGCATGAAGAACCATTCAATACTCAAGATCAAGCTTTACAAGACTTATAGGTATGAATCTTGTAACTCATAGTTGACAGGCTTAATTAGTCTTTTTCATTTCTTTTGATTTTGATGTAATAATAGGACCGCGGACCAGAACCTCGACGGAACGACACCTCGATCGGCTCTCCACCTCAGCATAATCCATCATCTCACTCACTTCTGAACTACACGTGGCCTGATTCCTTTATAGCCAAGGATGTGTAGGCAGCTCAGATACCAGGCTCGGTCACATTCTTCTTTTCTCTAAGTTTCGGTCTCCTGAAATAAGGGTCGGGTCAAAAAAACATGTCTAATCGTTCTTTGTCTGAAAATATTTCATCTTTCCAGTCAAAGAGGGGTTGATGTAAATTTGTGATTTTTGACCCTCCCCAAGATTTTTTATATTTTAGCACGTAAATACTTAATTTAGTCCTAATATTGCTATTTCAACTCATTTTGACTCTTTTACTTTATTTTATTACAAGAAAAATAAAAATTACAAAAAATATTTTAGTTAATGTATTTTTCATAAATTTTTTAAAAACAAATACAAAAAAATAGTACCTTATTTTTATCTTTATATAATTTCGAAAATACAAAAATAGTTTCATGTTTAGTTTAATTAATTAGGATTAGCTTTGGCATTGTGTAATATTTCTATCTTATTTTAAAAGGCATTGTGTAGTTTAGGAACCCTTCTAGACTCTTCTTTAAAAAAGGAAAAAAAAAAGACCCTAAGGACTTAACGCAAAAAGACCTAGGGACTAATTGGCAAAATACACAAAATGTAAACCTAGACTCTAGACCTATAAGACTCTAAAGGAGGAGATACAAAAAATACGCCTGGAAAAAAGGAGTTGATGAGCGCAACTTTTGCAAAACAAGACCTCCACCCCCTGCGACTTCATCTTCCTCGTCCTACCCAAAGGACCTTTCACCATACACCAACGACCACCTAACGCCTACATGGGAAAACCTACACAGATCTAACGCTAACAACACTACATAGTAACAGCCGTTGCTCATGATCGAACACGAAGGAAAATCCCAAAAAGAACCTTCTTCTTCATCTCCATCGAACACCCTCGATTTTGAGTTTCGTCTCCAACCATTTCTGTCCAAACAACCCTCAACTCACCGGAAACCAGCCTGAAAATCACTTACACATGAACAGTAAGGAGGAACAGAGGTACACGGACTGAAAATCGGAGGTGTTTTTTACATAAGTTAGGAAGAAATCGGGGAAAGTTCCAAAGAGTTCACAAAAACCCCTGCAAATTCAGTCCTTTTAATGTAATTTTTGCTTTGTCAAATTTGAAAAGAATACACTCTAGCTTTTGATTTTAATCTTCTCTTATGGGATCTGATGGAGTCGAGGGAGTTCGGTCTGATTGTCCTCCGTCGATTGTTTGTCTCCGGGGTTTTGTTCGCGATTCCGTTCGGGTCGGATTGCTTTTTGATTTCTGATTGAGGCTATGGTTCCATTTCGTTCATGTAATTGCTGGATTTTGTTTATCAATCAAGAGGCTATTTCGGGTTCGTTTTCTGATTCTTTTGCTCTATTTTGATGTGGTTGAAGTAGGATAAGAGCTGGATCTAGAGTTTTGAATTGTGTTTAATCCTTTTAGAGATAGTTAAGGCCAGCAGAAGCAATCAAAATTACTCATTAGCTAATATACTAATTTTTTTAAGTGTTCTAGTCTATGGTAATCATGTTAGTAATTAGTATATTCTCGTGAAATTAGTGAGTTCCTAAGGACCTTAATGGAAAATGTTTGGTTACTGAGGCACTAAATATGAAGGATAAGAGATTTAATGATGAATTCAAGTTTGAGATCCAAACGTGAGTGTTACAGGTTATTGCTTGAACTTCATATGCTATAATCCAGTGTAAATTCGGATATTTGTTACAAGAGAACCAATTGTCAATATAACTAATTTTGATCTATGATTGTGATATTAGGGTTTAAATTAGAATTACCGTGTTAGCAATTAAATTGGTGTTTAGTTTGTCGTATCATCCCTGTTGGCATAAGGATCAAGTAGGAAGGTTTTTAGTAATTTCATAGTTAACATTCCTCTCGCGTTATTCCACAACTTTGCTTCAAAATATTCTCAAATTAGCGAAAAATAATTGTACTTTCGTAGTTTGCTTTAGGCGCGCTATGTTAAAAAATTACTTTCCTAAACTCGGGTGTGTATTTATATGACCCAAATCCAAATCTCAACAACGTTAGATAAAATGTGTCATGGACCGCGGGTGCATTTATGTGACGTGGTTCAAGACATATTTTAGATGACGTTGAATCTTTCTCCTAAAAAATAATTAATTAAAGCGGTTATAAAGTTAAAATTGAACCATAGGTTAAAACATGTGTTAAAATCAGATAATAGGCGAATTATAATAGTTGAGCGATCGTGCTAGAACCACGGAACCCGGGAATGCCTAACATCTTCTCCCGGGTTAACAGAATTCCTTACCCAGATTTCTGTGTTCGCGGACTGTAAAACAGAGTTAATCTTTCCTCGATTTGGGATTTGAACCGTTGACTTGTGAAACCATAAATATCCCAAGTGACGACTTTGAATTCTAAATTAATAATCCCGTTTCGATTGTCACTTAAATTGGAAAAACTCCCTTATACCCTTTCGGAGGTATAGGAAAAAAGAGGTGTGACATTTGTTTGTATTTTGTGAGCATGCTTAATTTATTCATAAAAAATACAAAAATACATTGCATTAGAAAATGAAAAAAGAGAAAAGAAGAAAAGGGGTTTTTAATAAAAAGAAACAGATTTCTGGGCCAGCCCAAACCCTTATACCCAGTCATACCCGCCCCAATCCAACCCAAAACCCGATCTAAAACCGGTCCACAACCCATAACAAAAACTATCTCATTTTGTATGTATTTAATCGTGACCATTGGATCTCCCTAATCCAACAGTCCGGAATTGGGGTATCATTTAACATATATATGTCCAAACCACCCCCCAGTACCCACCAGTCATCTTCCAAACACCTCTCAGAACTCAGACGTAACGCTACCCTAAACCACCGTCCGCCGCCCGCCGAAAATCGCCCACGGCGGCGGCCGGCGGCAAAACTTACCCAGAATTACACCAAATCATCTCCTCACTCCCCTCTTTCCAAATCCCCGATCACTTTCCCTCGAATCCGGCTAGAACTTCTCAAATTTCAGAAACCCTAGCGCCGCCATGATGTTCTCCGGTGGCGGCGCCACCTCTGTTCAACCCCAAAACTACACCCTGGGATCTCCTTCCCTCCCTCATTTCAAATCCTCACTTAGATTCCTTCAAACACCCCTGGAACTCTTCGAATATTTGATCACAAGAAAAATCCTAATTTCCAAAGGCTCAAATTGATAGGCTTGTTCAGGATTTCGGATTGTAATCGACTTTATTCGTGTGTTTTCATATGAAAAACACACGATTAAAGTCTATTTCTGTCAAAGAAATCAGAGGTCAGTTGATGTTTCCAAATCCGTATTTCTTTTGTCCAAGTTTGAGGTATGGTTCCCCTGTTTCTTTCATTTTTATTATTTTTTTTCTTTTCCTTTTACATAGTTCAAATGCAAGTAGAATTCTATTACACCACATGTTTTTCCATTCTTTTTCTTTGGCTTTATTGTGTCGTTGGATTGATTTTAGAGGTGGTTTAGGATTAGGTTAGTCAATTAGTCTGTTTATTTTTCTTTTTTTTTGAACACTTTTGCTTTTGTCTTTTCATGAAAATTTAGTTAGTTTGATAAAAATGGCCACTTGGCCAAGAATGAACTCAAATGGAAATCAGAAGCCCAAAAGAAATTCAATTTGGGTTGCAAACCCATATCAAATTGAGCCATTTGGGTCAATTTGACCCATTTGATTTGCTGAAGTAAGTTTCAGAAGTTTTAAAGGGTAATTTGGGTAGTCTAGGTGAAGAGTCTTTCAATAACTACCTTAGAAAACTTCCTAGAAACTGAAAATAGCCTTACTTGGCCAACAAGTCAGTAATTTAAGGAATTTTAAGCAAAAAATGAAAATTGAGAAGGATTAAAGGGCAAAACTTAGTCCATTTCAGCTGCCCTAGTAGCTTGCTTATAAAGACATTGCTAAGAAAAGCTCATGAGAGAGCTAAAAAAAGAGAAAAAATCAGAAAAATACAGACGGCTGAACTTTTTATTGTTTCATTAATTCTCTTCTACATTTTGTTGGTTCCAATTCAGTCTCTGAATTAGTTTCTGAATCCCATCACTAGATAGAATCTTTAAGAGTCTAGATTCTGCATTTTCTGATTGAAACATGGCTTGATTTTGGTCGTGGAAGGTTCTGGTTTGAAGTTGTTTTAAGTTCTGAGGTCACTGTTGCATTGCTGAGGGTTGAACTGCTTTAGCTACTGTTGTTTACTGCTTCTTCACCTATTTTCCTTTCATTTTCCAGGTATCATTCAGCCCTATGGATATCACTTGATGTGTAAATTGAAGTATGGATTTGAATAAGATGAAATTCGATGCTATGTTATCTGAATTATTTTTTCTTCTTTCAATTTCATGATTCACATGTAATACGTGTTTTGAGAGAGATTCTGATGGGTTTATTTATTGAGGAATGTGTTGTAATTGAATGTCTAAATCATGTTAGTTAGCAAATGTTGGTTTAGCTCTTTTTTTTTTTTTTTGGTTTGTATGAGTTAGTCTTTGGCTCTGCAAGAGTTGTATCATTCTGACTTGTCAATTTGTTAGTTGAACTTTTAGATAGATCCTAAATTGAGCATGCTGGTATATGAATATGGTTCAAGATTGAGTTACATTAAAGTCAAGATGTTATGAATGTTTGTTCTGAAATTCACTGTTGATTTGAATGTCGATTAGGATAAGGATTTAAACAGGAAAAATGGAATATGGAAGAACATACATCAAGTCAAGTATACAAAATGTGGGAATTGTGCTAATGGTTAGTTTATTGGTTAAAATGCATGTATGTTGAATTTGAAGGAATCATCTTGATCTGTGAGTGAAATAACTATGTAACAATTTCCAAAAATGTTCAATCAAATGGTTGCTTCAATTTATGTGTTGAGATTTCCCAGTAGCTTGTGGTTCACTATTTCACCGCATGACCAAGTGAATTGCTCGAGGTTTGGTACTGTCATTCGAAGCCTAAGGCCTCTTGATGCCCAATATGGACTTGGTGTCGTCCAGACTCGAACTCGGGCCATGTTTTGATCAAATGAGGACTTGTTCCAGGCCCAATTCAGAGGGAAGTCGCTTGGGGCCGTCATTGATTGGGTTTGGGCATTTAATTAGAATAAAGTAGGATCTTCATTTTAGTCTCCAACGTATCATTTAGGCAATTTTGAGTAATTAGAAGTTCTGCATTTTTGTTCTTTAATTAACTAATTGAGCTTTCACATAGTGGAGGTGTGTGTCACATTAGAGAACACCAATAGTTTATGCCCCTCCTAAATCTAGTTTGTATTTTCTTTAAAATCGAAATTGAAGTGCGCCGCGCCAAATAAAATCTCAAATGCGTGGCCCTCATTTAACTATTTCTTTTAAATCTTTAAAATTCGAGGCGTGCCATTTAGTTAATTTTTTTATGGCCCTCGCAAAGTTAAAAATCGTAGTTGCTTTAGGTGCGTTATTTAAATAATTTATCTTCCTAAATTCGGGTGCACATTTCATGTGACCCAGCTGCAATCTCACAACGTTAAATAAAATATGTCTCAGACTGCGGGTGTATTTCATGTTACGTGGTCTAAAGACGTGTTTTAGATGACGTTGAAATCTTCTTAAAAATAATTAAAAGTGGTTAATAAGTTTAAAATGCACCATAGGCTAAAATATGTGCTAAAATCAAATAATAGGCCAATTGTAATAGTTTAAGCGACCGTGCTAGAATCACGGAATCCGGGGGTGCCTAACACCTTCCCCCGGGTTAACAGAATTCCTTATTCAAAATTTCTGGCTCGCAGACTTCACAAGGAAAGTCGAATTTTCCTCTATTTGGGATTTAAAATAAACCGGTGACTTAGGACACCAGAAAACAAACCATCCCAAGTGGCGACTCTGAATAAAATTGAATAAATAATCCCATTTCAAATAATATCACTTAAATTGTAAAAACTCCCTTATACAATATCCTTCGGGGCGGTGTAGTAAAAAAGAGGTGTGACAGCTTTGGCGACTCCGCTGGAGACTGGAACCCAGAACTTCGGTTCAAGGTTCAAGAATTCGAGCTTAGAATAGCTGTTATGATTGGCTTTATCTGTTATCTGATTTTTGTACATGTTTAATCCTAATATGCTAAATGCCTCTTTTTACCTCTTTGATATTTTGTGAACTGTATATAAACTGCTACGAAACCCTTTCTCTTTCTGAGTCTTCTAAATCATGGAGAATGGTGGACTTCGTGTGACTTCTCTTCTGTCTAGTGTCATATCCCATTTAGAACGAGGTTCGGGCAAGTTGCAAAGTCGGTAAAGCTTCTGTATTCCCAGTACGCTGCCCCTCGTCGGCTCGAGTTGTCCGCTCGGGTAAGCCAGGTCTAGAACAATAAACCCAGGTTTTAAACCTAGTATAACAAAGCCTCATGCCGGATCCCTAATTGGAACGTTTGTTTGCATCATGTGCATTTGACTTTGGGGACTCAACACAGAGGTTGAGTCTTTCTAGTACAAATGTACCCAAATTAAAAGATCATCCTGATGCATCTTACGTGCTACTTGAATATCTGTCTGTTCGGCTTGCATGTTGACCGACTTCTAGAATAAGGAAAGAAAATCAATAAAAAAAAAACAAGAGTGAGGTAGGTATTTAGAAAATTCTGAAACTCTGCCGAAATTCTGAAAAAAAAGTGTCATTTCAAAATGAGCCAAAATTTTCAAGTGTCATGTTTCCCCTGTTCCGTCAAATCTGACCGAACTACGCGGGTCTGATTCTCACCGGATGTGAGATATATAGGGAAACCTCATCGGTTCCAGCCCCAATTTTTAAAAATCCAAAAATATTTTCCTTTAGTTCCTTCTTTAGAAATCTTTCCTTAGAAAATTCAAAAAAAAAAAAAGAAGTTTTTTTTCTAACTCAAAGATGGTTTCCTTCTTTCTTATGTCTTTCATGCAAAAAAAAAAAAATCAATAAAAATCAAAATTCAAAATACGGGTTTCCTTCATTTTGAAGTATTTTTCCAAAAATAAAAATCCAGAAAAAATAAATCAGAAACAAAAATCCAAAATACTCTTTTCTTCTTTAGAAGTTTTTCTTTTGTAAATGTCAATAAAAATTTTGAAAAAAAAAATTTGAAGTCCAAAAATATTTTCTCTTTTCTTTAGAACTACTTTTGTTAATAAATAAATAAAAACTCAGAAATCCAAAATATTTTCTCAAAAGTCCATCTTTCAAAAAATAAGAGGAAACTTCCAAAATCTAAAAATATTTTCTTTCTTCTTTAGAAAAAGAGAAAACGAATGAAAATTCAAACACAATATTTTCTTCTTACTTGTAAAATTCCCAAAGTTCAAATCAAAAGAAAAGGAATTTATAGAAGTCTCTTTCAGAAATGAACAAATAAAAATCAATCAAAAAGAAAAAAAAAATTTCTTTCTTCTTTTAAAGCATTTCTTTAAAAAAAAATAGTTTATTTACTCTATCTTCTCGAACTACGCCAGATCTGATTCATGCAGTGCCATGATATGTAGGCAATCCCCATCGGATTCGATCATAGCCATAAATTAGTTGAGTGAAAAATAAACTGAAAAAAAGAAAAGAAAAAAAATTTGAGTGAGAAAAAAAGAAAAAAAAAGGAGCAACAAGAAAAAAAGAGTGACAAACAAAAACAAAAGAGAGTGCAAAAATAAAAGAGCGGCAAAAACGAGATAAAAACAAAATCAAGAGTGATTAAAAAGAGAGCAGAAATGAAGAAAAAAGAGGTAAAGTTAGTTAAGGCCGGGATGAAACATGCAACCGTTCAAACACACGGTAGAAGCGTTTAACTGTTAGGTGCATTGCATCCCAACATGCGATTTCCTATATGTTAAATGTTTCAAAACTAACAAGGTTGTTGGATGTACAAATTAGCCAGGTTTTGGTGGTTTGTTTTGTTGGTAGTCTAGCCTTCCCTCCTTCATAAGATCCAAAGGCACAGATGGCCTCCGCAAGCTATCTACCAATCATAGGTCTTGAGGATAGCCCGACATCAGCTATTCTGCAGCTAGAATCAACAATTGCTGAAGAGAATAAGATGTTGCGTCTCCACATATTGAAAATGTGGGACGCCTGGTCTAATGGTAGGGAACCACCAAGTGCAATCTCTGGGTTCCCTAAGTTGATCCCCAGGTCATGTGAGGTTACCAACGCCCCTGTTCCTAACCTGCTCATCCCATGCGGGCACCTTCCAATGCCCTCCAATGATCCTGGCATGCCTTCTATGGTTCATCCCCAGGCACTGGCTTCAAGGGCACCGCCTCCAATGGTCATCTTTCAAGGTCCACAACTTCAACCAGAAATAATATATGTGACCCCGTACTCTTTCACTCAACCTCTACAATATGACCTCTCAGTGAAGCAAGAAAAGGTTGTTAAAAATCCCGAGCAAGAGGAAATTGCTCAGAAGATGAAGAGCGTGGAACTAACTTGAAACAACGTGCAAGGTCTGAGTGGCCAAAAGAGTGTCTCATACTCTGACCTCTGTATGTTTCCTCATGTCCACTTGCCAGTTGGCTTCAAAATGCCAAAATTTGAAAAGTACGACGGGCATGGAAACCCGGTCGCTCATCTGAAATGATACTGTAACTAGTTGAGGGGTGCTGGTGGAAAGAGGAGCTACTAATGGCCTATTTTGGGGAAAGCCTCACCGTTATCGCTTCTGAGTGGTATACGGATCAAGAAATTACCTATTGGCATGTGTGGGACGATATGACTCGAGATTTTGTCTGCCAGTTCCAATATAATGTGGACATCGTTCCCGACAGAAACTCCTTGTCCAATTTGAAAAAGAAAACCGCGGAAAGCTTCCGCGAATATGCTGTCAAATGGCATGAGCAAGTTGCCAGGGTAAAACCTCCAATGGACGAAATTGAAATGGTCACGATTTTTTTGCAGGCCCAAGAGGCTGACTACTTCCAGAACATGATGTCTGCTGTAGGTAATCCATTTGCTGAGGCTATCAAAATCGGGGAAATGGTTGAAAACGGTTTAAAAGCAGGACGAATCTTGAGTCATGCTGCTTTTAAAGCCACATCACAGTCTGCTCAGAATGGTTCGGAGAGTTTGATAAATAGAAATGGGAGAGAAGAGGGAGTCATGATGGTCTCAAGCTCGAGGGGGGCCCGCAAGTCATTCAGCCAATCATATATGCCTCCTATCGTCCCACCACACTATTATCCCCTTCAAGATGCTGCTTATGCCATGGCATCGCCGCTCTATGCGGTGATGAACGCGCAACCTTACCCGCGGCCATAACATTATCCACAAAATAAAGCTCCACCTCCCAAAAATACCCATCCTTACCAAGCTCCATATAATCCCCAACCAAATGCTCCCCAGTACAATCCTCGCCCAAGAGAGCCTTTCAGAAAGAATCAGTTCACCCCTGTTGGTGAATCGTATTCAAGCTTGTTCCAAAAGCTAATCAGGCTTAATCTATTACAGCCAGTGGCCCCGAACCGGCCAAACCCCGAGTCCCCCTCGCACCGAGCTGATACTATATGTGAATACTACTCCGGAGCAGTAGGGCACAGTACAGAGGACTGTTGGACCCTCAAATGGGCAGTTGAAGATTTGATTGAAGTTGAAAGAATTGTTTTTCGGGAGGAAGAAGCTCCCGATGTGATGAACAATCTGTTGTCTGCCCACAACAACGAGCCCATAGTCGGAATGATTTGTGAAGGTGAGGAATTTGATCCGGTACTGAAGGCCATTGCAACCATTATTGAGACAGAAGAAAAGCCAAAAGACGGTTGCCAAGCCTGAAAGTTCCACATCAGACGGGAGTCTCGGTAGCCAGTCTTGCTATCCTTTTTGCATCCAGATTATCTCAAGGTGTGATCTGGATGTTTTATCTTATTGTCTTACTTTATAATGTAAACCCTTCTATCCTTAAAAAAAACCCAAAAAATAAATCAAAAATCAAATAAAATTAATATTTCATTGTCCAGGAATGTCTTTTTTCTTAATCTTGTCATTTTTCTTTCTTATTCTCTGTTTAGTTCTGTTAAATGCAGATTTCAATAACATGACATTCTTGCAGACTTCATGTCCAGATCCTGAAAGCTGTCAGACCTCGAAATAATGAATCAAGGATTAGATCCCAATGAGGCTAGAGTTTAAGGAAATAAAACAAAGAGTTGGAACAACTAAAGGAAAATTGGTTCCCCGATTGGAAAGGTCCATTCATTGCAACAAGAGTACTGCCAAATGAGTGTGTTGTACTTGGGACGCTTCGAAGAAAATGTCCCTGAAACAACTGTCAATGCAATTGCAACCCAAAGGTACTCTGATTGATCCTCCATATAGTATTAATATTCTCCGGTTGGGATGACGAAGGCTTTCATTCTCGCTACCCAAACACTATTAACCCTTTGAAAACCCTTTGAGCAGGTTACTCTTCTTTGATTACACTCTCTGGAACCTGAAAGTTTTATTGAAAAAAAAATTGAAAAAGGAGATGAAAATAAGAATAAAAAAAAGAGAAGAAAAAGAAAAATACCAAAAAAGATGAGAGAGATAGAGGAAGACAAAGAAAATGAAAAAACAAAAAAAAGAAAAAAAAGGGAAAGGAAAGAAGAAAGAGAAAACAAAACAAAACAAAAAAAAATAGAAAAACAAAAGAAAATCAAAAAAGAAAATGTTTTTATGAACTACGTTCGACTTGAATCCGAAAGGATATGTAGGCAGCCTCTCTCTGGGGTTCAGTCTCACCAAAATAAAATCCACATTCCCCTCCAAAGGTTAAACTGGGGCAAAAGTTATAGTGGTTCGGCGACGGTTCGTCCGAAAGGTTCCAAAGTTGTAATTCCATCCAAACTATTTTTACTCCAAATCCTGTTCAAGTCCTTCTGATCAATCGGTGAGAATGTTTAAGGATCGGAGAATGCAGCTACTTGGATCCGATGCAGTCAAAATGAGAGAAATAAAATGAGAGAGTCTTATTGGTGAAAACCCACACGGGCACCGTAAGGCGATGGTAAGCAGAGAAAGTGAAAATGAGAGAGTCTTGTTAGTAAAACCTCGCAAAGAGCACTATAAGGCGATGGTGAGAAGAGAGAGGTCAGCTCGTGAAAACCCGCAAAGGGCGCCCCTAATTGAAAAGAAGATCTTCACAGCCATCGGCATCGACAGAGTCCTGGCAATACGTACAGTATTGAACTTATTACTATTCACATATGGATAATGGACTAAATATAAAGTATTAGAATTTCGGATTTTCGGATATCCAAAAATTCGAAGTACCAAATCTATTATCCAATCCAAAATCCAAAAATTTTAACCCTAGCATAACCCAAGGACCTTTTTTCTTTTTATCCCGGCATAACCCGTGGATCTCCCTGGCATAACCCAAGGACCTTTATTCTTTTTATCTCGGCATAACCCGTGGACCTCCTTGGCATAACCCAGAGACATTTTTTTTTCTTTTATACCGGCATAACCCGTGGATCTCTCTGGTATAACCCAAGGAACTTTTTTCTTTTTTATCCCGGCATAACCCGTGGACCCCCTGGCATAACCCAGGGACCTTTTTTTCTTTTATCCCGGCATAATCCGTGGACCTCCCTGGCATAACCCAAGGACCTTTTTTTCTTTTATCCCGGCATAACCCGTGGATCTCCTTGGCATAACCCAAGGACCTTTTTTCTTTTATCCCGGCATAACCCGTGGATCTCCCTGGCATAAACCAAGAACTTTTTTCTTTTTATCCCGGCATAACCTGTGGATCTCCCTTGCATAACCCAAGGACCTTTTTTCTTTTATCCCGGCATAACCCGTGGATCTCCCTGACATTCTTTTATCTCAGCATAACCCGTGGATCTCCCTGGCATTCATTTATCCCAGCATAACCCGTAGATCTCCTTGGCATAACCCAAGGAACTTTTTTTTCTTTTTATCCCGGCATAACCCGTAGATCTCCCTGGCATAACCTAATGACCTTTTTTCTTTTATCCCGGCATAACCCGTGGATCTCCCTGGCATAACCCAAGGACCTTTTTTCTTTTATCCCGACATAACCCATGGACCTCCCCAGCATAATCCAAGGACGATTTTTCTTTTATCCCGGCATAACCCGTGGACCTCCCCGGTGTAACCCGAGGACCCCTTTTTTATTTTCCGGCATAACACGGTCATTTTCCCAGCATAACTTGGCAATCTTCCCAATTCAGAACTGCATTCCCTATTCCCAAGGATACAAAATCCTGACTTTTATTTCTTTCAATAAAGATTAAGTTTAGACCTTTTTCACAAATAACTCGTGAAATTTTCCTAGTGAAAACTGGGGCAGAAAAATTTCGTTCGTTTGTTTATTTTGGCAACTGAGCTGGTTTGACTTTGAGGCGCAGGATCCGAAGTGGACGAAAGAATGAGCCTCAATCTAGAATAACGAAAAGAAGGAAAAGAACAAAAAAGAAGCGAATTCAAAATGCTGAAGTAGACAAAGATGCGGACTGCTCTTGAATGCAATTAAAGTCACAAGTTTCGCATGTCCCGCTTTGATCCAAGAGCTGAAGAAAGAACCAGCACATGTAGCTGACGAGCATCAAGATTCGGATCGGAGTTTACAGCAAAAACCAGCTAAGACTCAAGATCAAGCTTCAAGAGATATATAGATAGGAATCTTGTAACTCGTAGTTGATAGGCCTAGCTAGCTTGGCTTTTGATTTTCCTTTTGCTGTAATAAGGGGGTCAGCAAGCAGTAGCAGCAGCAGCAATAGTAAAATCATAGCTCCCGGTAGTCCGAGCTACCAAAACTTCCAGAACTACACTAACCTGATTCCTTTATAGCCAAGGATATGTAGGCAACCTTTGAAACAAGATTCGGTCAGACACTTTTCAAAATTGCTTCTCATGGAGTGTCAAGCAGGAAAAAATCCCTCGTAGTTGCTCATTTTATTTTTGCCTGAAAACCCTTCGTGTCTCCGAGCAAAGAGGGGCAGCTGTGAGCATGTGATTTTTGCCTCGCATGAATTACTCCTACAGAATTTCCAAAATTAGAATTTTTCTTTTAATTATTTGGTTTTTAGGAATTCTTGCATAATTTTCATGTTTGTTTGCATTTTTTGTGTGCATATTTAATTTATTCATAAAAAGTACAAAAATACATTGCATTTGCATTTAGGATCCAATTTTATAATTTTAGGTTAATTAGTTAATTAATGTTACAAAATGAAGACAAGAGGGGTTGCTCTGATGGTAAGCAACCTCCACTCCCAACCAAGAGGTTGTGAGTTCGAGTCTCCCTAAGAGCAAGGTGGGAAGTTCTTGGAGGGAAGGATGTCGGGGGTCTATTTGGAAACAACCTCTCTACCCCCAGGGTATGAGTAAGGTTTGCGTACACACTACCCTTCCCAGACCCCACTAAGTGGGATTATACTGGGTTGTTGTTGTTGTTGTTGTTGTTGTTGTAATGTTACAAAATGAAAGAAAATAATAAAAATGGTTCATTTTTGCATTTTAACTTCTTAATTTTTGAATTTTTTATAGTTTTCTTTTAATTTAGGACTTAATTAATATTTAAAGAGCAATTATTTATTAATTTAGTTTTAGAATTAAATCAGATTTTTATTTTAATTTGTAGTTAATAAAATTTGAAAATGAAAAAAAGAGAAAAGAAGAAAAGGGGTTTTTAATAAAAAGAATTATATTTCTAGGCCAGCACAAACCCTTATACCCGGTCATACCCACCCCAATCCAGCCCAAAACCCGATCTAAAACCGGTCCACACCCCATAACAAAAATGACCCCATTTTGTATGTATTTAATCGTGACCGTTGGATCTCCCTAATCCAATGGTCCGGAACTGGGGAATCATTTAACCTATATATGTCCAAACCACCCCCCACTACCCCTTCAGTAATCTCCCAAACACCTCTCTGAACTCAGACGTAACGCCACCCCAAACCACCGTCTGCCGCCCGCCGGAAATCACCCACGGCGGCGGCCGGCGGCCAAATTGACCCAAAATTACACCAAATTATCTCCTCACTCCCCTCTTTCCAAATCCCCGACCACTTTCCCTTGAATCCGGCTAGAACTCCTCAAATTTCAGAAAACCTAGCGCCGCCACGATGTTCTCCGGTGGTGGCGCCACCTTTGTTCAACCCCAAAACTACACCCTGGGACATCCTTCCCTCCCTCATTCCAAATCCTCACTTAGATTCCTTCAAACACCCCTGGAACTCTTCGAATATTAGATCACAAGAAAAACCCTAATTCCCAAAGTCTCAAATCGACAGGCTTGTTCAGGATTTCGAATTGTAATGGACTTTATTCGTGTGTTTTCACATGAAAAACACACGATTAAAGTCTATTCCGCTAAAAAAAATCAGAGGCCAGTTGATGTTTCCAAATTCGTATTTCTTTTGTCCAAGTTTGAGGTATGGTTCCCCTATTTCTTTCATTTTTATTATTTTTTTCTTTTCCTTTTACATAGTTCAAATGCATGTAGAATCCTATTACACCACATGTTTTTCCATTCTTTTTCTTTGGCTTTATTGTGTCGTTGGATTGATTTTAGAGGTGGTTTAGGATTAGGTTAGTCAATTAGTCTGTTTATTTTTCTTTTTTTTTTTGAATAGTTCTGCTTTTGTCTTTTCATGAAAATTTAGTTAGTTTGATAAAAATGGCCACTTGGCCAATAATGAACTCAAATCGAAATCAGAAGCCCAAAAGAAATTCAATTTGGGTTGCAAACCCATATCAAATGTGTGGCCCTCATTAAATTATTTCTTTTAAATCCTTAGAATTCGAGGCGTGCCATTTAGTTTAATTTTCCATGGCCCTCGCAAAGTTAAAAATGCGTAGTTGCTTTAGGTGCGTTATTTAAATATTTTACCTTCCTAAATTTGGGTGCGCATTTCATGTGACCCAACTCCAATCTCACAACATTAAATAAAATATGTCTCGGACTGCGGGTGCATTTCATGTGGCGTGGTCTAAAGACGTGTTTTAGATGACGTTGAAATCTTCTTAAAAATAATTAAAAGCGGTTAATAAGTTTAAAATGCACCATAGGCTAAAACATGTGTTAAAATAAGATAATAGGCCAATTGTAATAGCTTAAGCGACTGTTCTAGAACCACGGAATCTAGGGGTTCCTAACACATTCCCTCGGGTTAACAGAATTCCTTATTTAGAATTTCTGGTTCACAGTCTTCACAAGGAAAGTCAAATTTTCCTCGATTTGGGATTTAAAATAAATCGGTGACTTGGGACACCAGAAAACAAACCATCCCAAGTGGCGACTCTGAATAAAATTGAATGAATAATCCCATTTCGAATAATGTCACTTAAATTGGAAAAACTCCCTTATACACTATCCTTCGGGACGGTGTAGTAAAAAGGAGTTGTGACAGGAAGTATCATCAATGCATGGCGGGATATCTCAGAAAACCTCGCCTTATAATCGGTCACGGACATCTGACCCTGCTCAAGCTGCTCAAACTGATACCTCAACTCTTCCCTCTTAGAGGGTGGAATATAACTGTCCAAAAATAACTACCTGAACTGACCCCAAAATGATAGGAGGAGAACCTGCTGGCTTTCCCAGAACATAAGACTGCCACCATCTGCAGGCCCTGCCCTCTAGCTGAAAAGTAGTGAAGTCGACCCTATGCGACTCCAATATCCTTATGTTTTGCAGTCTGTCCCTACACTCATCAATGAAGTCCTGAGCATCCTCATGGAGCTCACCCCCGAAGACAGGAGGGTGAAGTCAAGTCTATCTATCCAACAGCTTCTGCGAGTCACCATCCGCAGCTGGTCTGGGCTCAAGTATCACTGCAGCAACTGGCTGAGCCCCATCTGCGAGTAGTGCACCCGAAGTCATATATATTGCAACTGTATGACCATGAGCCTGAGCAGTAGGGGGTCTGTACTCCCCCTCCCGCCTGTGATGTCGCTGGATCTACTGGAAATAAACCAGCTTGAGCCATGTATCCATGAATCGTAGCATACGACCCATGACCTCCTGAATCCCAGTGTTGTCATAAAGTCTGTCGGGGTGGGCTCAGCTGCAGGCACCTCGCCCTACTCCTCAATGATAGGATCTCCCATAGGATCTACTGGTCGTAGTAATGGGATGACTCTGGGACGCCCTCGTCCCCTACCTCGGGCCGGTGCCCTCCCCCGACCTCTACCCCGACCTCTCAAAACGGGGGGAGCAGCTCCTTCCGGGTCTGGAACATCAGTCGTGCGTGTCCTCACCATCTGTGAAAGAATAGAAGGGGGAAATTTAGTATACAAACCACTGTACGATAGGAAATGAATAAAGAGTAGTTTTTCCTAATACCCTATAGCCTCTCGAACATAAATACAGACGTCTTCGTACCGATCTGCAAGACTCTATTAGGTTTGCCCATGACTTGTGAGACCTACGTGAACCTAGTGCTCTGATACCATGTTGTCACGACCCATTTCCAAAATAGATCATGATGGCGCCCAACACCATTGTCAGGCAAGCCAGCGCATAAAATGTAATTAAGTTCTCGTTTTTACTTTTACCAAAATAAGTGCAACAATTCATGAAGTCCAAGTCAAATCAGAGATGAACAATAATGTGCAAAAATAGTTATACAACCCCAAAATAATAGACTACTAACGTGTGTGCCAAGACCTGGTGTCACAAGTAATGGGAAACTAGTAGAATGTACAAAAGAATAAAACTATCCTACTGTCCGAGATAGAATAGACAGCAAAAGTAAAGAAAGACTCCATCAAGCTGCTGAACGGCACAGGAAGGGAGCAACTCACCATGGAAGTATCAAACTATGAATCAGGGGTGCGCACCAAACTGATAGCCAGATGTACCTGCCTTAGTTTGGGTAGGTCCTGTCAATCCCATAATATAATGAATAACACTGATAATCTCTCCAAAGGAGGTCCCATTAGGGAAAAAAAACATCAACATAACAGTGAAACCCAGCAAGGGTACAGCTAACAGCCCAACTATCCCGGTAAGGGAGAATTCAATTGTAACAGTCTACTCGTCCCGGCAAGGGAATCATTGCTTCACAAACTCTTTTAGTTTGTTTCATTCTTATCCAACACTTCACATGGAAGTTATCAATTTAACAAGACAGTTGTGTCATATCTTTCGAATTAAAAGCATTTACGACTCACGGTCATGCTAGACACCGGTGTATAGATACTCGTCACCATTCCTATACACCGTACTCGATCATTTAGCAAATAGCAATCAAAACACTCTAATCCTATTCCCTCAAGCCAAAGTTAGATCAAACACTTACCTCGGTCCGAAAATAGCAATCAAGCCTCTAACACCGCCTTTCCTCTAGAATCCAACTCCGAAACAACGATATCTAGCCATAATTCGATTCAATAGTATCAATAAGAGCTCAAAAACATAATCCCATAGTCTAGAAATAGAATTCCCATCATTCTTCCAAAAATAGCAAAATCCGACACCGGGCCCACATGGTCCAAACTCGAGGCTCGGACCAAATTCCAATCACCCATAACCCCACGAGTTCAAATATATAATTTGTTTTAAGATTCGACCTCAAATTGAGGTTGAATCACCCAAAATCCCAAAAGCCCTAGTTCTACCCAAATCCCTTAATTTCTACCTTGAATTCATGTTTTTAGGCCTAGAATCTAGTGATTGGTTGATGAAATGAAGAGAAAACGAGGTTAGGAACACTTACCTATGAAGCTATGGAGGAAGGTTTCTTCAAATTTCGTCTATGGGGTGTGGGGAAGAAGATGGGTTTTGAAAAAGTGATAAAATTCCCGTGCTACTGTTCTGTTTTTCTTTAAAAATCACTGAAGGGTTTTAACCCTACGCGATCGCAAGATAGGGAGTGCGATCGCGGAGAAGGAAAACTGGGAGCTTCGCGATCGCGTGAAGTCTAATGCGAACGCGTAGGGGAAGGTTACTGGGGTCAAAACTCTGGCTTACGCGATTGCGTGAATGAGTACGCGATCGCGCAGAAGGGGACTACTGGCTACGCGAACGCGGGAAGGGATCCGCGAACGCGAAGGAGGGAATGCCAAAGTAGTGCTATCACGTGGATGAGGCCGCGATCGCGTAGAACAAAATCTCTGTGCAAAAATTGGAGAAAATCTGCCAACTTTTCTAAGTCCAAAACACCCCGATACCTATCCGAAACTCACCCGAGCCCTCGGGGCTCCAAACCAACCACACACACTAACTCAATAACATCTTACGAACTTGCTCGAGCGATCAAATCGCCAAAATAACATCAAAATCAAAGAATCAACCCCCAAAACTCATAATTTTCATTTCAAAATTCATAACTTCCAAATTTCCCATTTTTAGTCCGAAACACGTCAAACGACGTCCGATTTCAACCAAACTTTACAGATAGCGCTTAACTAATATATATGACTTGTAAGGGCGTCGGAACCAGAATACGAGCCCGATACCATTACTTTTTGATCAAATTTCATTCTCATTTTTCCTTAAACATTTTCAGAAAATAATTTCACAGAAAAATTCATTTCTCGGGCCTTGGACCTCGGAATTGAATTCCGGGCATACGCCCAAGTTCCATATTTTTCTACGGATCTCCCGAGACTGTCAAATCACGGGTCCGGGTCCGGTCCAGATTTTTCACAGAATTCACATATTTTAACATAAAAACTTTCCGGCTTCGCGGCCGGACTATGCACGCAAATCGAGGCAACTAGAAATGAGGTTTTCAAGGCCTTAGAAGCGCGGAAAAAGGGAGAAATATGGTGATGACCCTTTGGGTCATCACATTCTCCACCTCTAAAACAACTGTTCGTCCTCGAACGGACAAAAGAAAGAAGTACCTGAGTTAGGAAATAGAAGAGGGTAACGGCTCCACATATTAGACTCGGACTCCCAGGTCGATGCCTTAGGAGGCTGACCTCTCCACGGAACGCGCACTGAAGGAAAACTCTTTGACCTCAGCTGTCGAACCTGCCGGTCTAGAATAGCTACCGGCTCCTCCTCGTAGGAAAAATCCTTGTCCAACTGGACGGTGCTGAAATCTAACACGTGGGTAGGATCGCCGTGATACCTCCGAAGCATAGACACATAAAACACTGCATACACGGCTGACAAGCTAGGTGGCAAGGCAAGCTTATAAGCCACCTCTCCCACGCGATCAAGAATCTCAAATGGGCCAATGAACCTAAGGCTAAGCTTGTCCTTCTTCCCAAATCTCATCACGCCCTTCATAGGCGATACACGAAGCAATACTCGCTCACCAACCATGAAAGCTACATCTCGAACCTTACGATC
>MU780622.1:70102-81073 GCA_026770625.1 Nicotiana glauca
ACAAAAATGTCGTCAATGAAAACTATCACGAACAAGTCCAAATAAGGCCTGAACACTCGGTTCATCAACTCCATAAACGCTGCTGGGGCATTGGTCAACCCAAATGACATGACCAAAAAGTCATAATGCCCGTACCGAGTGCGAAATGCTGTCTTAGGGACATCAGCTGCCCTAATCCTCAACTGGTGATAACCTGAGCTCAAATCTATCTTTGAAAATACCTTCGCACCCTGCAACTGGTCAAACAAATCATCAATCCTCGGCAGTGGGTACTTGTTCTTTATTGTCACCTTGTTCAACTGCCGGTAATCAATGCACATTCTCATTGATCCATCCTTTTTCTTCACAAATAGAACTGGCGCACCGCAAGGAGAAACACTAGGCCTGATGAAGCCTTTCACAAGCATGTCCTGCAACTGATCCTTTAGCTCCTTCAGCTCTGGCAGGGCCATACGATACGGCGGAATAGAAATGGCCTACGTGCCTGGGGCCAGATCAATACAAAAATCAATATCCCTATCGGGCAGCATACCCGGCAGGTCTGAAAGAAAAACCTCTGGAAACTCCCGAACAATAGGAACTGAATCAATAGAAGGAACCTCCGTGCTGAAATTGCGAACATATGCCAAATAAGCTAAACACCCCTTCTCGACCATGCGTCGAGCCTTAACATATGAAATAACACTGTGGGTGGCATGTCCCGGGGTCCCTCTCCATTCCAATTGGGGCAAGTCTGGTAAAGCCAAGGTCACGGTCTTGGCGTGACAATCCAAGATCGCATGATACGGGGACAACCAATCCATCCCCAATATGACATCAAAATCAACCATGTCTAGAAGCAGTAGATCAAGACTCAAACACTACACAGGAACGATGAACTCTGTCGACCACTATAGAATCACCCACTAGCGTGGATACATGTACAGGAATACCCAAGGCATCACTAGGCATAGCCATGTAGGGAGCAAAATAAGACGACACATATGAATACGTGGACCCAGGGTCAAATAGCACTGAAGCATCCCTTTCACAAACCAGAATAGTACCTGTAATCACAGCATCTGATGACTCGGTCTCTGGCCTGGCTGGCAAAGCATAACAACAGGGCTGGGCCCCTCATCCCTGAATAGCATCTCTAGGACGATCAACTACTGGCTGACCTCTGCTTCTGCCGGTCCGAGCTCCACCTCTACGGTCCCTACCTCCACCTCTATGATCCCTCTCAGTGGGAAGCATAACAATAGCATGGCATGCCAAGTCAACAAATCTGGTCTCATACTGTGTAACTGACATGGAGCCCTGATGGAGGCGCTCAAACTACCTACGAAGAGCCTCCCTCTGAGTGACGGGGAGAAACTTCTCAAAGAACAACTCATCGAACTGATCTCATGTCAAAGCTGGAGACCCTGCTGGTCTAGATAGGCAATAATCTCTCCACCAAGTCTTGGCGGATCCTGCAAGCCAAAAAGTGATGAAGTCGACCCCATTGGTCTCCACAATACCCATAGTCTTGAAAACCTCATGGCAGCTGAATAAGAAGTCCTGGAGGTCCTCTGTAGGAGCACCGCTGAAAGTGGTGGTGAATAGCTTGGTGAACCTATCAAGCCTCCACAAAGCATCCGCGGACATCACCGCACCATCGTCGGTCTGAGCTGTAATACCCGGCTGGGCTGCCACTGCTGGCTGAACTACTAGAACCTAAGGCTGAGGAGCTACCTGCTCCGGAGTGCGCGTAGCGGGAGTCTGAACTCCTCCCCCAGCCTGAGATGTGGGTGGTGCTGCGGGAAGCAAACCCACTCTAGAGACACTCTCCATAAAGCCTACCAGGCAGACCAAAGTGTCCTGGAGTACTGGAGTGGCTATGAAACCCTCTGGGACCTAATCTGGGCCCACTGGAGCAGCTAGGGCTGGAACCTCCTCATCAAAGTCAATATGAGGCTCCACCTCTGGAACTGCTGCCTAGGGCTGAGCCCTGCCCCTACCACGGCCTCTGGCACGGCCTCGGCCCCTTCCCCTTGCGGGAGCTACTGCTGGGGGCTCGGGCTGCTGCGCGGTAGAAGAAGAAGAACGTGTTCTCGCCATCTGCGAAATAACAGAGTAGAAGGACAATCAGTATTTGAGAAATAGATTCGCATGACAAGAAAGAACAAAAGTGAAACGTTTCCTAACTCTGTAGTCTCTGGGGGATAAATACAGACGTCTCCGTACCAATCCCTCAGACTCTACCGAGCTTGTCCGTGAATTGTGAGACCCAAGTAACCTAGTGCTCTGATACCAACTTGTCACGACCCGGATTTATCCCACCATCGGGCGTCGTGATGGTGCCTACTAATGTAGCTAGGCCAGCCAAACAATACAACATTTCTCTATCCACCCTCAACAATATATTATTCTAACAATAATTAAATAAGTGCGGAAGACTTTAGTTTTAACAAAACGATATAAAAATGCAGAAGTTTAAAAATACACCTCTACCCAGTATCTGGTGTCACCACTCACGGACTACTAAGGAGTACTAAAAACATCAGTCTGAAAGAAAATACACAGGAGTCTGTCTCGATACAAATGAACAAACTAAAATGACATAGATAAGACTCCGAGCCTGCGGACGTCAGCTAAGCTACCTGAGAGTCTCTGGACTGAAGGTCGGCTCCCAGTCTAGAACTGCTGCGGCGGTCCGTAAGCTGCCTCCTGATCTGTGCACAAAAAGGTACAGAAGTGTAGCATCAGCACAACCGACCCCATATGCTGGAAAGTGCCTGGCCTAACCCCGACGAAGTAGTGACGAGGCTAGACATGACCTACCATAATTAACCTGTGCAAACATAATATACCAGTGCGAGAAAACAGTAATAAAATAATACAAAGTAAAGCTGGGAGGGGACATGCTATCGGGGAGTACCAGATGAAAATGGAACATTAAAAACAACAGCAGATCTACTCCGGGTTTCATGATGCATATGTTTACAGTGGATGGCGCGCCATACGATCCCATAATGTATAACATAAGTTGACGGCGCGCCACACGATCCCGTAATGTAGTATATAAGTGGACGGCGCGCCACACGATCCCTTTCCATATATTACGTGGTAGGCATACCACTCGCTCCCGTTTCTTCGTGCACAATGTCACCGGCATCTCAGGCCAATACCAATAATCAATAGAAGTTGTGGTCGGCGTGCCACACGATCCCATAATATAACTCATAAGTGGTCGGCGTGCCACACGATCCCATAATATAATGAATAACACTGATAATCTCTCCAAAGGAGGTCCCATTAGGGAAAAAAACATCAATATAACAGTGAAACCCGGCAAGGGTACAGCTAACAGCCCAACTATCCCGGCAACGGAGAATTCAATTGTAACAGTCTACTTGTCCCGGCAAGGGAATCATTGCTTCACAAACTCTTTTAGTTCGTTTCGTTCTTATCCAACACTTCACATGGAAGTTATCAATTTAACAAGACAGTTGTATCATATCTTTCGAATTAAAAGCATTTACGACTCACGGTCATGCTAGACACCGGTGTATAGATACTCGTCACCATGCCTATACACCGTACTCAATCATTTAGCAAATAGCAATCAAAACACTCTAATCCTATTCCCTCAAGCCAAAGTTAGATCAAACACTTACCTCGGTCCGAAAATAGCAATCAAGCCTCTAACACCGTCTTTCCTCTAGAATCCAACTCCGAAACAACGATATCTAGCCATAATTAGTTCAATATTATCAATAATGGCTCAAAAACACAATCCCATAGCCTAGAAATATAATTCCCATCATTCTTCCAAAAATAGCAAAATCCGACACCGGGCCCACATGGTCCAAACTCGAGGCTCGGACCAAATTCCAATCACCCATAACCCCACGAGTTCAAATATATAATTTGTTTTAAGATTCGACCTCAAATTGAGGTTGAATCACCCAAAATCCCAAAAGCCCTAGTTCTACCCAAATCCCTTAATTTTTACCTTGAATTCATGTTTTTAGGCCTAGAATCTAGTGATTGGTTGATGAAATGAAGAGAAAACGAGGTTAGGAACACTTACCTATGAAGCTATGGAGGAAGGTTTCTTCAAATTTCGTCTATGGGGTGTGGGGAAGAAGATCGGTTTTGAAAAAGTGATAAAATTCCCGTGCTACTGTTCTGTTTTTCTTTAAAAATCACTGAAGGGTTTTAACCCTACGCGATCGTGAGATAGGGAGTGCGATCGCGGAGAAGGAAAACTGGGAGCTTCGCGATCGCGTGAAGTCTGATGCGAACGCGTAGAGGAAGGTTACTGGGGTCAAAACTCTGGCTTACGCGGTCGCGTGAATGAGTACGCGATCGCGTAGAAGGGGACTACTGGGCTACGCGAACGCGGGAAGGGATCCGCGAACGCGAAGGAGGGAATGCCAAAGTAGTGCGATCGCATGGATGAGGCCGCGATCGCGTAGAACAAAATCTCTGTGCAAAAATTGCAGAAAATTTGCCAACTTTTCTAAGTCCAAAACGCCCCGATACCTATCCGAAAGTCACCCGAGCCCTCGGGGCTCCAAGCCAACCACACACACTAACTCAATAACATCTTACGAACTTGCTCGAGCGATCAAATCGCCAAAATAACATCAAAATCAAAGAATCAACCCCCAAAACTCATAATTTACATTTCAAAGTTCATAACTTCCAAATTTCCCATTTTTAGTCCGAAACACGTCAAAAGACGTCCGATTTCAACCAAACTTTACAGATAGCGCTTAACTAATATATATTACCTGTACCAGGCGTCGGAACCAGAATACGAGCCCGATACCATTACTTTTTGATCAAATTTCATTTTCATTTTCCTTAAACATTTTCAGAAAATAATTTCATAGAAAAATTCATTTCTCGGGCCTGGGACCTCAGAATTCAATTCTGGGCATACGCCCAAGTCCCATATTTTTCTACGGACCTCCCGAGATCGTCAAATTACGGGTCCGTGTCCGTTTACCCAAAATATTGACCAAAGTCAACTATATCAGTATTAATATCATAATTCTTCAAATGTTTCACAGAATTCACATATTTTAACATAAAAACTTTCCGGCTTCTCGCCCGGACTGCGCACGCAAATCGAGGTAACTAGAAATGAGGTTTTCAAGGCCTCAGAAGCGCGGAAAAAGGGAGAAATACGGTGATGACCCAAGGGTCATCACATGTACCCAGTAAGTATCCCGTCTAATCTCGAAGAAGTAGAGACGAGAGGTCGACTTGATACCACTAGGGTCAAATAATATAATAAGGTTTTATGCTAAGCATGGGTGTCACAGATAATCAACAGTTTGTAGCAAGAGATAATAAGTTAGGTTTTGAATAATTTTGTAGTCAACCGATCACATTTCAAATATTTAGCAGGACAAGTCATAGGTAAGGTTTCACATAGATATCATGCGCACATTATGCCGAGGTCGATAGCCCGATCCAACAGAAAATAAAGTGTGCAGTGCTAGAGGGTCGAATGGCACGAACCATAGATGCATCTATTTCTACCGAGGCGATCTGTCCGATCCACAAATATCAATTAATACCAAGAAGGCACATAAATGCACATTTATTTCCAAGTAAATTCATACAAGTGTATACATTCGTTTATTTTCCTTTCCAAGTATCTAGAATATCTTAAGTGATCACATTAGCAAGAAAATACAGAGACATTCACCAATAAAGCATGATATGAGTCATAGACTACCCGGACAATTAACATAATAGTAGCTATACATGGACTCTCGTCACCTATTGCGTACGTAGCCCCCGCATTTAGTAGCAAATTACTCAATTATTAAACCTATGGGGACAATTCCCTCTTACAAGGTTAGAAAGGAAACTCACCTCGCTCCAAGTGCACTTCTAATACCAAGAACGAGCCCAACCCCTCAATTCAGAGCCGAATGATCCCAAACTAGTTAAATAAGGTAGGAACTAGTTAATATAAGCTCACAAAATAAAATTCTAACTATTTAAGCAATTTCCCAATCATTAACACAAGTTTCCTAAAATCTGACCTCGGGCCCACGTACCTGAATTCCAAAAAAGTTCGAAGGAAGTTGTTCTCTATAACCTAAGGATCAATAATATATAATTTTTAATCCATTTCATAATAAATTTCGTAGTTAAATCTAACTTCTGTTAAAACCCTAGGTTTTGCTCTAACCCTTTAATTTTACCTAAATTCTAGTGTTTAATCTACCTAACACACAAGTATTAAGCTAAGAATAGATGGGATAAACTTACCTGAATATGCTAGGTGGAAGTCTTCTCTCAAAAGCTCCCAAAATCGGCAATGGAAGAGTGAAAATTGGCAAAAATGGCTTGGAATCCGTATCAAATGAAGCTCACTGCTTCAGCAATTTCCGCATCTGCGGTTAGGGGACAACATCTGCGGTCCCGCTTCTGCAAGAAATCATTCGCACCTGCGGAACCAGCCAAGCGGGTTGCGACCGCTTCTGCGGTCTCCAAGCCGCTTTTGCTATTTTTGCCTAGCCTACCCTGCGCCGCATCTGCGATGGGTGGACCGGTTTTAAGGTCTCGCACCTGCGGTCGACCAACCGCAGGTGCAGTTATGACAGAAGCAGATGCTTCAGCACTTCTCCAAAAATTCCAACTTCACTCGAGCCTCGTCCGATTGACGCTTGGGGCTCTCGGGCCTCGCCTGAACATACCGACAAGTCTGAAATCATAAAATGGATCTACCTGAACCTTTGGAACGCCCGAAATAACGTTAAATCTAAGAATCACCACCTAAAACCAATTGAATCAAACTTATGAACTTCAAGTTCTTAATTTTTCTCTAACGGGCCGAAACGGCCTTAAACTACTCGGATTGACACCAAATTTTGTGGGCAAGTCCTAAATATTATATTGGACCTATATTGGGCTTCAGAACCAACATACGATCCCAATACCAATGTGATCAATCATTAATTAGTTTCTTTAAATCCGTAGAATATTAGTTTAACAATTTCAAATAAAAATTTATTTTTCGGGCTAGGGACCTCGGAATTTAATTTCGGGCATACGCCTAGGTCCCGTATTTTCTTGCGGACCCTCCGAAACCATCAAAATACGAATCCGGGCCCGTTTGCTCAAAATATTGACCAAAGTCAAACTTAGCCTTTTAAGAAAATCCTAAGGAGTTAAATGAGCATATTTCAATCCAAATTCTTTCAAATCCCGAATCAACAATCCCCGCAGGTCGTAAATTAGTTAAAGTAAGCACGAAGAGTTTTATTTGGGGGAACAGGGTTCTAAAAATAAAACGACCGGTCAGATCGTTACAAAAAGTGAAATATATTTTGAAAAATTATGTCCAAACAGATTTTCATCTTCAAGCCAAATTTCATTCCAATCATATTTCTTAAAATAAATTTGAAAATCTATGGTCAAACGCTAGCTTAAACTTGTCTGTTTTTTTTTTCATTTAATCAAAGCCTTGTTCCTATTGAACACCTGAGCACAAGCCTAGGTGTGTCTATTAGACACAATTCACAGACATGGCATAGTGTTTGTAGTAGACTTACTCTAGGCATGTGAAAAGCATATTTTCATTTAAAAATACTTTTTCTCACTTCTCCTCCTCTCGTACTACCAACCTCCCATACTCCCACTACTACCATAGCCACCTCCCCTTCCCCTCACCGCACATTCACCACCATCCCCCCACCACTGCCACTACAACCTTTCCTTCTCTCTCCACAGCACTGGTGCCACCACCATCCCCGTCACCATTATTATTACCAGAATCTTCAACACATATTTCCAAGATCAAATTTATCATTAAAAGAAACACAATTCAAAGCTTAGTACCAAACAAATTACAGAGCGGGACTTTGTTTTTTTAAAATATCAAGGCATTGCTTATGAATAAGTTTTAAAGTTTGATGGTATGAAATTTTCATCATCATTTTGTCGCAACAATATACAACAACAAGTGTATGCAGACCTTACCCCTACTTCAGAGGAGTAGGGGTTATTTCCGATAGACCCTCGGCACTAAGATGAAATGAGATAGTAAAGCAGTAACAACAAAGGTATCCACAAAGATAACACCAGAAAATACAAAGAATTTTCCAAATTGTAAATAAAATGATGAATTAGAAACCTTGAAAGGATGACAAATACTAAGATTAGCAAATTGGATAAAGAACAAGAGTCAAATTAAATTCTGTCACAAACTCTAATTAATCAAATTAAACTTGCCCAAACCTAGAAATTATATTAGAAAAGAGAGCCCGACAAAGTGTCCAACGTTTTTTCCCAATCATTTGCATCAACACCCATTCCAAACAAAAAATAATTTCGTAAAATTTGATTTTCAAATTCAAACTTCGTAGCATGTAATGGTTGTCTATGTAGTTTTTAAAGGATTAACATAGTTTCCAACTTAATCTACTTGCTTCTAATTAATTCTATTTTGTTTATTGATTCAAAAAGCTAAAAGAATGATAACTAAAATGATTTTCTTCATCGGAATTAATTTCTTTCTTATTTACTTCATTGTTTTCATAGGATTTGAAGCAAGAACTTTACTAGGTACTAATGTTCTCTATTTTTTTCACTTAACATTAGCATTATTTCTTCAGTTAATCCACATGAAGATATTAATATAAGAATACTAATAGAGAATGAAATAGAGAGCAAAAACAGAAAATTAATTTATTTAAGACAAAAATAACTTTAAAATAAATTAATATTTTCCAAATTACCCCTCATTAATTTAACATTTTTCTTTTCCTTTTACTTTTTATTTCTACTATATGTTTCTTCTATTTTTTTAGTTCAATCATATTTTATTCGCTGGACGAGATCCAAATGGAATTATGGAAGAGCGTGGGTATAAAGGGCTTGGAATGGCCTGCTAGGTTGTTTAACGTTATTTTTAGGATGAAGAAGACGCCTGAAGAGTGGAGGCGGAGTACGATAATCCTATTTTACAAGAACATCGGGGATGTCCAAAACTGCAATAACTATAGGGGTATCAAGTTGTTAAGCCACACGATGAAAGTGTGGGAGAGAGTGATTGAAGGGAGGTTGAGGAGGTGTGTGTCCATTTCTGAGAACCAGTTTGGTTTCATGCCGGGACGGTCGACTACTGAGGCAATTCATATTGTGAGGGGATTGGTGGAGCAGTATAGGGCGGTGAAGAATGATTTGCATATGGTGTTCATTGACTTGGAGAAAGCCTATGACAAAGTCCTGAGAGAAGTTCTATAGAGATGTTTGGAGGCTAGATGAGTGCCAATATATATTAGAGTGATTCAGGACAGGTATGATGGAGCTAAGACACAGGTTAGGATAGAAGGAGGAGACTCTGACTACGCTCTGGTTAAGATAGGGTTGCATCAGGGATCAACACTTAGCCCGTTTTTATTTTCCCTGGTGATGGATTCTTTGACGCGACACATTCAAGAGGAGATGCCTTGGTGCTTGTTATTTGCGAATGACATAGTCATGATTGATGAGACGCGATGTGGTGTTAACGAGAGGTTGGAGGTCTAAAGACATACTCTAGAGTTTGAAGGTTTCAAGTTGAGCAGGACCAATATAGGGAACTTGGAGTACAAGTTCACCGGTGTTACCTAGGAGGCGAACAGGGATGTGAGGCTCGATATGCAAGTCATTCCTAGGAGAGAGAGTTTCAAGTATCTGGGGTCTATAATTTAGAAGGATGGGAAATAGATGAGGATGTCACACACTATATCGGAGCAGGGTGGATGAAGTGGAGGCTTGCTTCCGGTGTCTTGTGTGATAAGGATTAGCCGTTGAGACTTAAGGGTAAGTTCTACAAGGTAGTGGTTAGACTGACTATGTTGTATGGGGTAGAGTATTGGCCAGTCAAAAACTTCCATGTCCAGTAGACGAAAGTAGCGGAAATAAGGATGTTGAGATGGATGTGTGGGCATACTAGGTGGGATAGAATAAGGAATGAAGTTCGGGACAAGGTGAGTGGCCCCTGTGGAGGCAAAGATGCGTGAGGCGAGATTGAGATGGTTCGGGCATGTTAAGAGGAGAAGCACAGATGCCCCGGTCAGGAGATGTGAGAGGTTGGCTTTGGGAGGTGAGAGGAGGGGTAGAAGTAGGCCAAAGAAGTCTTGGGGAGATGATCAGGCGGGACATGGTGCAACTTGAGCTAACCGAGGACATGGACCTAGATAGAAGGGTGTGGAGATTGAAGATTAGGGTAGAAGGTTAATAGGTAATCCTGCATTTCCCTTTGTCTTCCCTAGTTAGATAGTATTAGTTCTAGTACGGTACCCTTTTTTCCATAGTTTGCTATATTCGCATGTCTTGTTCCGTTATTACTTGCCATCGGTAATTCCGTAGTTTGCTAGCAGTACTTCATTCATATTCTTGTTTGTTGCCTTGGATTTAGTTTTCTAAATATATTATCTTGCTATTAATTGTTATCGGTACATCTTTCATATTCTCTGTTGCTATCTTTAATTTAGTTTTCTAATTATTTATCTTGCTATTACTTGCAATCAGAGCTTCTTTCACTTCTTTAGCCGAGGGTCTATCAGAAAGAGTCTCTCTGCCCTTCCAGGGTAAGGGTAAGGCTGGGTACATCCTGCCCTCCCCAGACTCCACTTGTGTGATTACACTAGGAGGTTGTTGTTTTAGTTGTTGTATCCTTTTCTAAGAGTGGATTTTAGTTTATATTGAATGATATATTTTGACATATTCAAATTATCATATAAACAATAAGTAATACCAAATACTCAATGTTATTGCTTTGGAATAACTATATTTTATATTGATTGAAAATTTAAATTTATATTTTTTTTACTTTAGAATTCATTTATTATAATTATTTAGATTTATTTTTCTTTTAAATAATACTAATTGAAAATTAAACTTGTATGGGTCAAAATCTGACCGTAAGTGGATTACCTATCGAGCTCGCCAAGAGGCGATCCTAATAAGAATATGAATGAAGTACTGCTA
>MU780624.1:0-45132 GCA_026770625.1 Nicotiana glauca
CTTGCTCTTTCCTTCCTGTAATGTCATGTTGCCCCAGTACGCAACCAAATGAATTCTCCAGGACCGTTAGATAGACAACCAACGGTCTTCCCGATTTGGGTGGAACCAATACGGGTGGATTTGATAGATACCCTTTGATTTGGTCAAATGCTTCCTGACATTCTGCGGTCCATTCTACCGCAGCATTTTTCTTCAGTAGCCGAAAAATGGGTTCACAAGTTGCCGTGAGTTGAGTGATGAACCTGCTGATATAATTCAACCTTCCCAACAGACTCATCACTTCTGTTTTGTTCTTCGGTGGTGGCAATTCTTGGATGGATTTGATCTTTTACGGGTCCAACTCAATGCCTCGCCGACTGACGATGAATCCCAACAACTTTCCAGATGGAACACCAAATGCACATTTGGCCGGGTTGAGCTTAATGTCGTACCTTCAAAGTCTTTGGAAAAACTTCCTTAGATCTGCTACGTGGTCTTCCTGACGCTCGGATTTTATGATCACATCATCTACGTACACCTAAATCTCTTTGTGTATCATGTCATGAAACACAGTAGTCATTGCTCAAATGTACGTTGCCCCAGCATTTTTCAAGCCAAAAGGCATTACCCGGCAGCAATAAGTCCTCCACGGTGTAATGAAAGCTGTCTTTTTTGCATCTTCTTCATCCATCAGGAACTGATGATACCCAGCATAGCAATCCACAAATGACCCTATCTCACGTCCAGCACATTTATCGATCAAAATATGAATGTTGGGTAATGGAAAGTTATCCTTTGGGCTCGCCCTGTTCAGATTGCGATAATCGACACTTACCCTAATCTTCCCATCTTTCTTTGGCACTGGCACCACATTAGCCAACCAATAAGGATATCGAGTGACCCGAATAACCTTTGCCTGTAGCTTCTTGGTTACTTCTTCTTTAATCTTCACACTCATGTCTGTTTTGAACTTCCTCAATTTCTGCTTGACGGGAGGGCATGTCGGGTGAATGGGCAATTTGTGAACCACAAGATTGGTGCTTAAGCATGGCTTGTCATCATACGACCATGCAAAAACATATTTGAATTCAATGAGTGCTTTGATTAGTTCCTCCCTGATGTTCGGCTCAATGTGGATGCTGATTTTGGTTTCCCTGACATTGTCTACATCCCCCAAATTGACAGCTTCAGTGTCATTCAAATTGGGATTGGGTTTCTCTTCGAACTAGCTTCATTCTCTGTTTATCTCTTCAAAGGCTTCATCCTCATCGTATTTCGATTCATCATCATAATCGACCTCTTGTACAATTAGTTCGAAATCAGATTGATCTTTTAGACTAGGTTGAAGATTCATTGTGCATGTCGTGTCATTAGAACCAGTATAAAGAGAACTGTTCAGAAAGAGAAAAGAAGAAAACAAAATTAAAACAAAATAAGGAGAGAAAACTTTCACTTTATTAAAATGCGGGATAAAAGTGTTTCACACTTTTGCCGAATACAAAAATAAAACTAAAACTGGATTACAACTTTGGAATAATCTAGAAAACAAAAAGCAAAATTCAAAGCCTACTACTAAGACTCCCTTCGGGTAGGAAGAGGAGTAGCCGTCCAATTGTTGATATTGGCCCTAGGCCCCACAAACTGTATATCTGCCCTACTAGAACCTTCTCCAGCTTCTATCACATTGACGTCGGCGAACAACCTTTCAAAACTCTGATTCAAATCCCCATCTGACCCAATCAGTGGTCCGAGAACTTTAGGGACTGACAACCTTCTGATACCTACTTTGACAAAGGATTTGGAGAGACGTGGAACTGGATAGGGAAGAAACCAAACTCCTTTTTTCAATTTTCGAGCACGTCTTACATCTGCTGCGGTAGGCTTGAATCCCAGCCCAAAAGTGTCCCGATTCTTGGGCAAAGAAACTGGCTGGACAATACCCTGCAGATCAATCCCCAAGCCTTTTCCTGGTACAAACCCGTTGTTTAACATTTTCGAAGCTATCATAAAGGTGGCCGCTACGATTCTGGGTAGTGGAAGGTTCTCGCCTTCAAAAATTTTATCAACTGAGACTGCATCAAAAATCTGGTAAACCCAGGGACCTTTGTCGTCGTCAGTTTCTATGAATGGTGCAATGGCATCACCCACAGTGCCTGTACCATCATCCCCGTGCACCACTATCTCTTGCCTGTCCCACATAAATTTCGCCATCTGGTGCAATGTGGAAGGCACTGCTTTGGCGGCATGAATCCAGGGTCGCCCCAATAGAAGATTGTATGATACTGCAACGTCTACCACTTGGAATTCCATGGTGAATTCCACTGGACCAATGGTCAATTCAAGTATGATATTACCCACCGTGTCAGTACCACCCCCATCAAAACCTCGGACGCAGACGTTATTCCTGTGAATTAGGTCATGATCAAACTTCAACTTGTTCAGAGTAGTCAAGTACAAATGTTGGCACTCGACCCATTATTAATCAATACTCGGGTGACCACCGAGTCTTCATATTTCACGGTCAAGTATAGGGCTTTGTTGTGTTCTGTACCATCTGTCGGCAATTCATCATCAAAAAATGTCACCCGGTTTACCTCGAAGATTTTGTGCACTATCCTTTCCAAGTGATTTACAGAGATTTTTTCTGGAACATGAGCCTCGTTTAGAATTTTCATCAGTGCCTGGCAATGGTCACTGGAATGGATCAACAATGATATCAATGAAATCTGTGTCGGAGTCTTTCTTAACTGCTCCACAATGTAGTAGTCTTGGGCCTTCATTTTCTTCAAAAACTCCTCCGCCTCTTCCTCCGTCACGGGTTTCTTTATCACCGCTGGGTTGGACCTTCTTAACTATACGGGAGCAAAACACCTACCCAAACGAGTTAACCCCTGGGCTTCACATATTTCTTCCACAACCTCCTTCCCTTTATACATGACCATCGCTTAATTGTAGCTCTATGGCACGACTTTCTCGCTGATTATTGGCCTCTACATTACTAGTTTGATAACAACTGGCCCTATGCATGCTGGCTTGCTTGGTACCCCTTGCACCGTTACTTTGACCGGTTCTGGATTCTTTGCAACAACATATGATCTCTTCCCCATCACCACCACTGGCTTGACATCTACCTTCTCTAATTGTACCACCTCTTTTCCACTGGTCGACTTTTCTTTTGGGCTGGCACGGATCATCATCACTGTCTGTGAGGGTTTTTTTAGCTCCTCTCCTTCGTGCACAAGCTCGAACATGTGGGTTTCGTGGTGTGCTGGCAATGGGTTCTGATTAATGTTGGGTGCCTCTGGTGTCTGAACCTCAATCTTATTGGTGTCAATAAGATCTTGCACTGCACATTTCAACTTCCAACACTTCTCGGTATCATGTCCGGAGCCCCAGAAAAATACTCACAGCTTACCGAGTGGTCTATATTTTGGGTAAGGGGATTTGGCAATCTGGGATCAACAGGACTCAACAAACCCAACTGCCTTCATTTGTGGAACAAAGTAGTATAGGTTTCTCCCAACTCAGTGAAGGTTTTTTGTTTCTGCACCCTTTCATTTCTTAAAGCCTGATTCCCCCGGAAACCTATCCCTGGAGGGTTCCTGCAGGCCCTTGGTGGTGGATAGGTGTTTTGTGGAAGTGGGTATGTATTTTGTGGAGGTGGATATGTGTTTTTGGGAGCCGGCGCGCGCCATTGCTGGCAAGCTGGAGGCTGGGTGTATGCCTGGGCTTGATGGACGGTGAAGTGTGGTTCTTGTGGTGGGTAGTAGGGTTGTGGAGGGTAATTTGGAGTGTGTGGGTAATTCGGGTGACGGGGTCTGGATTGGTAGCGGGGGGAAGGACCTCTTGATCTTCACCAATTACCAGCCTCTATTGCTGCGACCTCTTCTCTTTTCTTCTTCCCGAGCGCACCTCTCGTGCCGCTCTGAATGGCTTGAGTAGTGGCTTTAATTGCTGAATAACTCAAGATTTTGTTGGACTTAAGTCCCTCTACGATCATACCAACCATTTTGACTACCTCGTTGAAGGATTTTCTAACTGATGTCACCAAGTGACCAAAGTAAGTTGGTTCTAGAGTTTGCAGAAAGTAGTCCACCATTTCTCCCTCTCTCATCGGAGGATCAACTCTAGCTGCTTGTTCTCTCCACCGAAACCCAAATTCTCGGAAGCTTTCTCCAGTCTTCTTCTCAAGCTTCAGCAATGTGAAACGGTAAGGGACGATCTCAAGGTTGTACTGAAAGTGACCTGCAAATGCTTGTGCTAGATCGTCCTAGGTGTACCACCTGTTCGGATCCTGTCTTGTGTACCATTCCAGTGCGGAACCACTTAGACTTTGGCCAAAGTAAGCTATCAGCAACTCATCTTTACCACCTGCTCCTCTCATCTTGCTGCAAAACCCTCACAGATATGCCATAGGATCGTAGTGCCCCTCGTATAGATCAAACTTTGGCATCTTGAACCCTGTCGTCAATTGGACGTCAGGGAAAGGGCATAGATCCTTATAGGCCACGCTGACCTGGTTGCCTAATCCGTGCATATTTCTAAAGGATTGCTCCAGGCTTTTAAATTTTTGCAGCACTTCGTCCTGCTCTAGGCTCTTAGCCGGCTTTTCAATCTTCGTCGGGACAACGAAGTGGGGATTATAGGCATGTGGCTCAGGTGCTTTGAATGTGGGTTCGGGGGGGTAGTATTGGGTATCGTGAGCCTAAAACAATGGCTCACTAGATGATCTCTGTAGTGTGCCTTGCGGGGGTCCCATGAAAACAGGAACATTTGATGGGGGAGGGTTCTGATTGGCTGGTGGAGCTTGGGGATCATAGGGATTTCTTCCCTGATAGTAGTGGTGACTGGGGAAGCTTGTCGGAGGCCAGGGGGAGCATATTCCGGCATGTGTCCTGGTGCGAGAGTAGGAGTAATGGGTGGTTCAGGCCCCTTTTGTATCCTAGCCAAGGCTAGCTGCATTTCGTTCATCTCCAGTGTCATTTTTTCCATTGCCTCCTTCAGGAGCTGACTTTCCATTCTTTCCTCCTCTACAATGTTTTCTGAGTTAGTCATGCTTTTTGGTATAGGCCCTTTATATCTTGTTTGATAATGGTATGGTGCCAGTATGATCTAACAAACTAACTGGAGATTGGAGAAACAACAATCTTGTCAGCGTTAGAGTTTTAACAGATATTGCAATTACACGTTGGGGGATGCAATGTTCTTAGGCAGTTAACCATTTCTAACATGTTTTTGCTCCGACCGCATGCATCATCCCGGCTTATTTTATTTGTGCCTCTTTCAAATGTTTCGGAAACCCTCCATTATTTCTCCTTCTTTTCTCTCTTTCTTTTTCTCTTTTTTTTTTGTTATTCACTTTCTCTTTTTCTCTTTTAGCAGTGGTCGAATCTTATGGGGATTGCCTACGTATCATGTCCCCACATGAATCAGACCGGACATAGTTCTGCTACAAGTAAAAATAAACACACAAATTTTTTTTGGAATCTTTCATTTTATTACCGATTCCAAAAATGAAAAGAGAACAGACTTGAACTAGGGATACCAAAAGGAAAAACAGAATGCAGCCTCCAAACTACTAACATGATTTGATGTCTACCCGTCTATTCTAAAAAGAGAGCTTCCATCATGGTTGCTCGGTCGATTCCAACTCATCTATATACAACACTTCTTCATCTGGAAAATGCGTCCTTAAAGGCTAGTATTCTTCATCAACAGGATTCTCAGCTAAGTGATCCGCCAACGCTTGGGCCATCATGGTCGTCCTCATCACAGAGATGGTGTCGAATATCGTGAGTAATAACTGCCATTTTGCTAACCTCCCTGTGGGCATAGGCTTCTGGAAAAAATACTTCAGTGGATCCAAGCGCGAAATAAGATAAGTAGTGTATGATGACAAATAATGTTTCGGCTTTTGTGCCACCCAAGTTAGGGCGCAACACGTCTTCTCAAGTTAAGTGTACTTAATCTCATATACTGTAAACTTCTTGCTGAGATAATATATGGCTTGCTCCTTCCTTCCTGTAATGTCATGTTGCCCCAGTACGCAACCAAACGAATTCTCCAGGATCGTTAGATAGAGAACCAATGGTCTTCCCGGTTTGGGTGGAACCAATACGGGTGGATTTGATAGATACCCTTTGATTTGGTCAAATGCTTCCTGACATTCTACCGCAGCATCTTTCTTCAGTAGCCAAAAAATAGGTTCACAAGTTGCCGTGAGTTGAGTGATGAACCTGCTGATATAATTCAACCTTCCCAACAGACTCATCACTTCTGTTTTGTTCTTCGGCGGCGGCAATTCTTGAATGGATTTGATCTTTGACGGGTCTAACTCAATGCCTCGCCAACTGACGATAAATCCCAATAACTTTCCAGACGGAACATCAAATGCACATTTGGCCGGGTTGAGCTTAATGTCGTACCTTCAAAGTCTTTGGAAAAACTTCCTTAGATCGGCTACGTGGTCTTCCTGATGCTCGGATTTTATGATCACATCATCTGCGTACACATCAATCTCTTTGTGTATAATGTCATGAAACACAGTAGTCATTGCTTAAATGTACGTTGCCTCAGCGTTTTTCAAGCCAAAAGTCATTTCTCGGTAGCAATAAGTCCCCCACGGCGTAATGAAAGCTATCTTTTTTGCATCTTTTTCATCCATCAGGATCTGATGATACCCAACATAGCAATCCACAAATGACTCTATCTCACGTCCAACACAGTTATCGATCAAAATATGAATGTTGGGTAATGGAAAGTTATCCTTCGGGCTCGCCCTGTTTAGATTGCAATAATCGACACTTACCCTAATCTTCCCATCTTTCTTTGGCACTGGCACCACATTAGCCAACCAATCAGGATATCGAGTGACCCGAATAACCTTTGCCTGTATCTTCTTGGTTACTTCTTCTTTAATCTTCACACTCATGTCTGTTTTGAACTTCCTCAATTTCTGCTTGACGGGAGGGCATGTCGGGTGAGTGGGCAATTTGTGAACCACAATATTGGTGCTTAAGCCCGACATGTCATCATACGACCATGCAAAAACATATTTGAATTCAATGAGTGCTTTGATTAGTTCCTCCCTGATGTTCGACTCAATGTGGATGCTGATTTTGGTTTCCCTGGCATTGTCTGCATCCCCCAAATTGACAGCCTCAGTGTCATTCAAATTGGGCTTGGGTTTCTCTTCGAACTGGCTTCATTCTCTGTTTATCTCTTCAAAGGCTTCATCCTCATCGTATTCCGATTCATCATCATAATCGACCTCTTGTACAATTAGTTCGAAATTAGATTGATCTTTTAGACTAGGTTGAAGATGCGTTGTGCATGTCGTGTCATTAGAACCAGTATAAACAGAACTGTTCAGAAAGAGAAAAGAAGAAAACAAAATTAAAACAAAACAAGGAGAGAAAACTTTCACTTTATTAAAATGCGGGATAACAGTGTTTCCCACTTTTGCCGAATACAAAAATAAAACTAAAACTGGATTACAACTCCGGAATAATCAAGAAAACAAAAAGAAAAATTCAAAGCCTACTACCAACACTCCCTCCGGGTAGGATGAGGAGTAGCCGTCCAATTGTTGATATTGGCCCTAGGCCCCACAAACTTTATATCTGCCCTACTAGAACCTTCTCCAGCTTCTATCAAATTGACGTCGGCGATCAACCTTTCAAAACTCTGATTCAAATCCCCATCTGACCCAATCAGTGGTCCGAGAACTTTAGGGACTAACAACCTTCTGATACCTGCTTTGACAAAGGATCTAGAGAGACGTGGAACTGGATTGTGAAGAGCCCAAACTCCCTTCTTCAATTTTCGAACAATTCTTACATCTGCTGCGGTAGGCTTGAATCCCAGCCCAAAAGTGTCCAGATACTTGGGCAAAGAAACTGGCTAGACAATACCCTGCAGATCAATCCCCAAGCCTTTTCCTCGTACAAACCCGCTGTTTAACATTTCTGAGGCTATCATGAAGGTGGCCGCTGTGATTCTGGGTAGTGGAAGGTTCTCGCCTTCAAACATTTTATCAACTGAGACTGCAACAAAAATCTGGTAAACCCAGGGACCTTTGTCGTCGTCAGTTTCTGTGAATGGTACAATGGCATCACCCACAGTGCATGTACCATCATCCTCGTGCACCACTATCTCTTGCCTGTCCCACATAAATTTCACCATCTGGTGCAATGTGGAAGGCACTGCTTTGGCAGCATGAATCCAGGGTCGCCCTAATAGAAGATTGTATGATACTGCCACGTCTACCACTTGGAATTCCATGGTGAATTACACTGGACCAATGGTCAATTCCAGTATGATATCACCCACCGTGTCAGTACCACCCCCATCAAAACCTCGGACGCAGACGCTATTCCTGTGAATTAGGTCATGATCAAACTTCAACTTGTTCAGAGTAGTCAAAGTACAAATGTTGGCTCTTGACCCATTATCAATCAATACTCGGGTGACCACCGAGTCTTCGCATTTCACGGTCAAGAATAGGGCTTTGTTGTGTTCTGTACCCTCTGTCGGCAATTCATCATAAAAAAATGTCACCCGGTTTACCTCAAAGATTTTGTGCACTATCCTTTCCAAGTGATTTACAGAGATTTTATCTGGAACACGAGCCTCGTTTAGGATTTTCATCAGTGCCTGGCAATGGTCACTGGAATGGATCAACAAGGATAGCAATGAAATCTGTGCCGGAGTCTTTCTTAACTGCTCCACAATGGAGTAGTCTTGGGCCTTCATTTTCTTCAAAAACTCCTCCGCCTCTTCCACTGTCACGAGTTTCTTTATCACCGCTGGGTTGGACCTTCTTAACTATACGGGAGTAAAACACCTCCCCAAACGAGTTAACCCCTAGGCTTCACATATTTTTTCCACAACCTCCTTCGTTTTGTACATTACCATCGCTTTATTGTAGCTCTATGGCACGACTTTCTCGCTGATTATTGGCCTCTACATTACTGGTTGATAACAACTGGCCCTATGCATGCTGGCTTGCTTGGTACCCCTTGCACCGTTACTTTGACTGGTTCTGGATTCTTTGCAACAACATGCGATCTCTTCCCCATCACCACCACTGGCTTGACATCTACCTTCTCTAATTGTACCACCTCTTTTCCACTGGTCGACTTTTCTTTTGGGCTGGCACGGATCATCATCACCGTCTGTGAGGGNAAATGGGTTCTGATTGATGTTGGGTGCTTATGGTGTCTGAACCTTGATCTTATTGGTGTCAATAAGATCTTGCACTGCACGTTTCAACTTCCAACACTTCTCAGTATCATGTGCGGGAGCCCCAGAACAATACTCACAGCTTACTGAGTGGTCCATATTTTGTGGAAGGGGATTTGGCAATTTGGGCTCAACAGGACTCAACAAACCCAACTGCCTTCATTTGTGGAACAAAGTAGTATAGGTTTCTCCCAACTCAGTGAAGGTTCTTTGTTTTCGCACCCTTTCATTTCTGAAAGCCTGATTCCCCCGGAAACCTATCCCTAGAGGGTTCCTGTAGGCCCTTGGTGGTGGATAGGTGTTTTGTGGAGGTGGGTATGTATTTTGTGTAGGTGGATATGTGTTTTGGGGAGCCGCCGCGCGCCATTGCTGGCAAGCTGGGGGCTAGCTGTATGCCTGGGCTTGATGAACGGTGAAGTGTGGTTCTTGTGGTGGGTAGTAGGGTTGTGGAGGGTAATTTGGAATGTGTGGGTAATTCGGGTGAGGGGGTCTGGATTGGTAGCGGGGGAAGGACCTCTTGATCTTCACCAATTACCCGCCTCTATTGTTGCGATCTCTTATCTTTTCTTCTTCCCGAGCGCACCTCCCGTGCCGCTCTGAATGGCTTGAGTAGTGGCTTTAATTGCTGAATAACTCAAGATTTTGTTGGACTTAAGTCCCTCTACGATCATACAACCCATTTTCACTACCTCGTTGAAGGATTTGCCAACTGATGTCACCACGTGACCAAAGTAAGTTGGCTCTAGAGTTTGCAGAAAGTAGTCCACCATTTCTCCCTCTCTCATCGGAGGATCAACTCTGGCTGCCTGTTCTCACCATCGGAACTCAAATTCTCGGAAGCTTTCTCTAGGCTTCTTCTCAAGCTTCAGCAATGTGAGACGGTCAGGGACGATCTCAAGGTTGTACTGTAAGTGACCTGCGAATGCTTGTGCTACATCATCCCAGGTGTACCACCTGCATGGATCTTGTCTTGTGTACCATTCCAGTGCGGACCCACTTAGACTTTGGCCAAAGTAAGCTATCAGTAGCTCATCTTTACCGCCTGCTCCTCTCATCTTGCTGCAAAACCCTCAGAGATATGCCATAGGATCGCAGTGCCCCTCGTATAGATCAAACTTTGGCTTCTTGAACCCTGCCGGCAATTGGACGTCAGGGAAAGGGCATAGATCCTTATAGGCCACGCTGGCTTGGTTGACTAATCCGTGCATATTTCTAAAGGATTGCTCCAGGCTTTTAAATTTTTGCAGCACTTCGTCCTGCTCTGGGCTCTTAGCCGGCTTTTTAATCTCCGTCGGGACCACAAAGTGGGGATTATAGGCATGTGGCTCGGGTGCTTTGAATGTGGGTTTAGGGGGGTAGTATTGGGTATCATGATCCTGAAACAACGGCTCACTAGATGATCTCTGTAGCGTGTCTGGCAGGGGTCCCACAAAAATAGGAACATTTGATGGGGGAGGGTTCTGATTGGGTGGTGGAGCTTGGGGATCATAGGGATTTCTTCCCTGATAGTAGTGGTGACTGGGGAGGCTTGTCGAAGGCCAGGGGGGGGGTATTCCAGAATGTGTCCTGGTGCGAGAGTAGGAGTAATGAGTGGTTCGGGCCCCTTTTGTACCATAGCCAAGGCTAGCTACATTTGGTTCATCTCTAGTGTCATTTTTTCCATTGCCTCCTTCAGGAGCTGACTTTCCATTCTTTCCTCCTCAACACTGTTTTCTGAGTTAGTCATGCTTTTCGGTATAGGCCTTTTAGATCTTTTTTGATAATGGTATGGTGCAAGTATGCTCGAACAAACTAACTGGAGATTGGAGAAACAACAAACTTGTCACCGTTAGAGTTTTAACAGATATTACAATTGCATATTGGGGGATGCAATGTTCTTAGGCAGTTAACCATTTCTAACATGTTTTTGCTTCGACCGCATGCATCATCCCAGCTTATTTTATTTATGCCTCTTTCAAATATTTCGGAAACCCTCAATTATTTCTCCTTCTTTTCTCTCTTTCTTTTTCTCTTTTTTCTTTTCTTTATTCACTTTCTCTTTTTCTCTTTTAGCGGTGGTCGAATCTTATGGGGATTGCCTACGTATCATGTCCCCACATGAATCAGAACGGTCGTAGTTCTGCCACAAGTGAAAATAAACACACAATTTTTTTTGTAATCTTTCATTTTATTACCGATTCCAAAAATGAAAAGAGAAAAGACTTGAACTAGGGATACCAAAAGGAAAAACAAAATGCAGACTCCAAACAACTAACATGATTTGATGTCTACCCGTCTGTTCTAAAAAGAGAACTTCCATCATGGTTGCTCAGTCTATTCCAACTCATCTATATACAACACTTCTTCATCAGGAAAATACGTCCTTAAAGGCTCGTATTCTTCATCAACAGGATTCTCAGCTAAGTGATCCGCCAATGCTTGGGCCTTCATGGCCGTCCTCGTCAAAGAGATGGTGTCGAATTTCGTGAGTAATAACTGCCATTTTGCTAACCTCTCTGTGGGCATAGGCTTCTAGAAAAGATCATTCAGTGGATCCAAGCGCGAAATAAGATAAGTAGTGTATGATGACAGATAATGTTTCGGCTTTTGTGCCACCCAAGTTAGGGCGCAACACGTCTTCTCAAGTTTAGTGTACTTAACCTCATATACTGTAAACTTCTTGCTGAGATAATATATGGCTTTCTCCTTCCTTTCTGTAATGTCATGTTGCCCCAGTACGCAACCAGACGAATTCTCCAGGACCGTTAGATAGAGAACCAACGGTCTTTCCGGTTTGGGTGGAACCAATACGGGTGGATTTGATAGATACCCTTTGATTTGGTCAAATGCTTCCTGACATTCTGTCGTCCATTCTACCGCAACATCTTTCTTCAGTAGCCAAAAAATGGGTTCACAAGTTGCCGTGAGTTGAGTGATGAACCTGCTGATATAATTCAACCTTCCCAACAGACTCATCACTTCTGTTTTGTTCTTTGGTGGCGGCAATTCTTGGATGGATTTGATCTTTGACGGGTCCAACTCAATGCCTCACCGACTGACGATGAATCCTAACAACTTTCCAGATGGAACACCAAATGCACATTTGGCTGGGTTGAGCTTAATGTCGTACCTTCAAAGTCTTTGGAAAAACTTCCTTAGATTTGCTACGTGGTCTTCCTGACGCCTGAATTTTATGATCACATCATCTACGTACACCTCAATCTCTTTGTGTATCATGTCATGAAACACAGTAGTCATTACTCAAGTGTACGTTGCCCCAGCGTTTTTCAAGCCAAAAGGCATTACCCGGTAGCAATAAGTCCCCCACGGCATAATGAAAGCTGACTTTTTTGCATCTTCTTCATCCACCAGGATCTGATGATACCCAGCATAGTAATCCACAAATTACCATATCTCACGTCTAGCACAATTATCGATCAAAATATGAATGTTGGGTAATGGAAAGTTATCCTTTGGGCTCGCCCTGTTCAGATTGCGATAATCGATAATTACCTTAATCTTCCCATCTTTCGTTGGCACTGGCACCATATTAGCCAACCAATCAGGATATCGAGTGACCCGAATAACCTTTGCCTGTAGCTTCTTGGTTACTTCTTCTTTAATCTTCACACTCATGTCTGTTTTGAACTTCCTCAATTTCTGCTTGACGGGAGGGCATATCGGGTGAGTGGGCAATTTGTGAACCACAAGATTGGTGCTTAATCCCGGCATGTCATCGTACGACCATGCAAAAACATATTTGAATTCAATGAGTGCTTTGATTAGTTCCTCTCTGATGTTCGGCTCAATGTGGATGCTGATTTTGGTTTCCCTGACATTGTCTGCATCCCCCAAATTGACAGCTTCAGTGTCATTCAAATTTGGCTTGGGTTTCTCTTCGAATTGGCTTCATTCTCTGTTTATCTCTTCAAAGGCTTCATCCTCATCGTATTGTGATTCATTATCATAATCGACCTTTTGTACAATTCGTTCGAAATCAGATTGATCTTTTGGGCTAGGTTGAAGATCCGTTGTGCATGTCGTGTCATTAGAACCAGTATAAAGAGAACTGATCAGAAAAAGAAAAGAAGAAAACAAAATTAAAACAAAACAAGGAGGGAAAACTTTCACTTTATTATAATGCAGGATAACAGTGTTTCACACTTTTGCCAAATACAAAAATAAAACTAAAACTGGATTACAACTCTGGAATAATCCAGAAAACAAAAAGAAAAATTCAAAGCCTACTACCAAGACTCCCTCCGGGTAGGAAGAGGAGTAGCCGTCCAATTGTTGATATTGGCCCTAGGCCCCACAAACTGTATATCTGCCCTACTAGAACCTTCTCCAGCTTCTATCACATTGACGTCGGCGAACAGCCTTTCAAAACTCTGATTCAAATCCCCATCTGACCTAATCAGTGGTCCGAGAACTTTAGGGACTGACAACCTTCTGATACCTGCTTTGACAACAGATCTGGAGAGACGTGGAACTGGATCGGGAAGAACCCAAACTCCCTTCTTCAATTTTCGAGCACGTCTTACATCTGCTGCGTTAGGCTTGAATCCCAGCCCAAAAGTGTCCAGATTCTTGGGCAAAGAAACTGGCTGGACAATACCCTGCAGATCAATCCCCAAGCCTTTTCCTGGTACAAACCCGCTTTTTAACATTTTCGAGGCTATCATGAAGGTGGCCGCTGCGATTCAGGGTAGTGGAAGGTTCTCGCCTTCAGAAATTTTGTCAACTGAGACTGCATCAAAAATCAGGTAAACCTAGGGACCTTTGTCGTCGTCAGTTTCTATGAGTGGTATAATGGCATCACCCACAGTGCCTGTACCATCATCCCCGTGCACCACTATCTCTTGCCTGTCCCACATAAATTTCACCATCTGGTGCAATGTGGAAGGCACTGCTTTGGCGGCATGAATCCAGGGTCGCCCTAATAGAAGATTGTATGATACTTCCACGTCTACCACTTGGAATTCCATGGTGAATTCCACTGGACCAATGGTCAATTCCAGTATGATATCACCCACCGTGTCAGTACCACCCCCATCAAAACCTCGGACGCATACGCTATTCCTGTGAATTAGGTCATGATCAACCTTCAACTTGTTTAGAGTAGTCAAAGTACAAATGTTGGCGCTCGACCCATTATCAATCAATACTCGGGTGACCATCGAGTATTCGGATTTCACGGTCAAGTATAGGGCTTTGTTGTGTTCTGTACCCTCTGCCGGCAATTCATCATCAAAAAATGTCACCCGATTTACCTCGAATATTTTGTGCACTATCCTTTGCAAGTGATTCACAGAGATTTTATCTGGAACATGAGCCTCGTTCAGTATTTTCATCAGTGCCTGGCAATGGTCACTGGAATGGATCAACAAGGATAGCAATGAAATCTATGCCGGAGTCTTTCTTAACTGCTCCACAATGGAGTAGTCTTGGGCTTTCATTTTCTTCAAAAACTCCTCCGCCTCTTCCTCTGTCACGGGTTTCTTTATCACCGCTGGGTTGGACCTTCTTAACTATACGGGAGCAAAACACTTCCCCAAACGAGTTAACCCCTGGGCTTTACATATTTCTTCCACAACCTCCTTCCCTTTGTACATTACCATCGCTTTATTGTAGCTCTATGGCATGACTTTCTCGCTGATTATTGGCCTCTACATTACTGGTTTGATAATAACTGGCCCTATGCATGCTGGCTTGCTTGGTACCCCTTCTACCGTTACTTTGACCGGTTCTGGATTCTTTGCAACAACATGCGATCTCCTCCCCATCACCACCACTGGCTTGACATATACCTTCTCTAATTGTACCACCTCTTTTCCACTGGTCGACTTTTCTTTTGGGCTGGCACGGATCATCATCACCGTCTGTGAGGGTTTCTTTAGCTCCGCTCCTTCGTGCACAAGCTCGATCATGTGGGTTTCGTGGTGTGCTGGCACTGGGTTCTGATTGATGTTGGGTGCCTCTGGTGTCTGAACCTCGATCTTATTGTGTCAATAAGATCTTGCACTGGATGTTTCAACTTCCAACACTTCTCGGTATCATGTCCGGGAGCCCCAGAACAATACTCACAGCTTACCGAGTGATCCATAGGATTTGGCAATCTAGGCTCAACAGGACTCAACAAACCCAACTTCCTTTATTTGTGGAACAAAGTAGTGTAGGTTTCTCCCAACTCAGTGAAGGTTCTTTATTTCTGCACCCTTTCATTTTTGAAAGCCTGATTTCCCCGGAAACCTGTCCTTGGAGGGTTTTTATAGGCCCTTGGTGGTGGATAGGTGTTTTGTGGAGGTGGATATGTATTTTGTGGAGGTGGATATGTGTTTTGGGAAGCCGGCGCGCGCCATTGCTGGCGAGCTGGAGGCTGGGTGTATGCTTGGGCTTGATGGACGGTGAAGTGTGGTTATTGTGGTGGGTAGTAGGGTTGTGAAGGGTAATTTGGAGTGTATGGGTAATTCGGGTGAGGGGTTCTGGATTGGTAGCGGGGGTAAGGACCTCTTGATCTTCACCAATTACCCGCCTCTATTTTTGCGACCTCTTCTCTTTTCCTCTTCCCGAGCGCACCTCCCGTGCCGCTCTAAATGGCTTGAGTAGTGGCTTTAATTGCTGAATAACTCAAGATTTTGTTAGACTTAAGTCCCTCTACGATCATACCACCCATTTTCACTACCTTGTTGAAGGATTTGCCAACTGATGTCACCAAGTGACCAAAGTAAGTTGGCTCTAGAGTTTGCAGAAAGTAGTCCACCATTTCTCCCTCTCTCATCGGAGGATCAACTCTGGCTGCCTATTCTGTCCACCGGAACCCAAATTCTCGAAAGCTTTCTCCAGGCTTCTTCTCAACCTTCAGCAATGTGAGACGGTCAGGGATGATCTCAAGGTTGTACTGAAAGTGACCTGCGAATGCTTGTGCTATATCGTCCCAGGTGTACCACCTGCTCGGATCCTGTCTTGTGTACCATTCCAGTGCGGACCCACTTAGACTTTGGCCAAAGTAAGCTATCAGTAGCTCATCTTTACCGCCTTCTCCTCTCATCTTGCTGCAAAACCATCACAGATATGCCATAGGATCGCAGTGCCCCTCGTATAGACCAAACTTTGGCATCTTGAACCCTACCGGCAATTGAAGGTCAGGGAAAGGGCATATATCCGTATAGGCCACGCTGACCTGGTTCCCTAATCCGTGCATATTTCTAAAGGATTGCTCCAGGCTTTTAAATTTTCGCAGCACTTCGTCCTGCTTTGGGCTCTTAGCCGTCTTTTCAATCTCCGTCGGGACCACAAAGTGGGGATTATAGACTTGTGGCTCGAGTGCTTTGAATGTGGGTTCAGGGGGGGTAGTATTGGGTATCATGAGCCTGAAACAACGGCTCACTAGATGATCTCTATAGCGTGACTGGCGGGGGTCCCATGAAAACAGGAACATTTGATGGGGGAGGGTTCTGATTGGGTGGTGGAGCTTGGGGATCATAGGGATTTCTTCCCTGATAGTAGTGGTGACTGGGGAAGCTTGTCGAAGGGCCAGGGGGAGGGTATTCCGTCGTGTGTCCTGGTGCGAGAGTCGGAGTAATCGGAGGTTCGGGCCCCTTTTGTACCCTAGCCAAGGCTAGCTGCATTTCGTTCATCTCCAGTGTAATTTTTTCCATTGCCTCCTTCAGGAGCTGACTTTCCATTCTTTCCTCCTCAACACTGTTTTCTGAGTTAGTCATGCTTTTCGGTATAGGCCCTTTAGATCTTGTTTGATTATGGTATGGTGCCAGTATGCTCTAACAAACTAACTGGAGATTAGAGAAACAACAAACTTGTCAGCATTAAAGTTTTAACAGATATTGCAATTGCACGTTGGGGGATGCAATGTTCTTAGGCAGTTAACCATTTCTAACTTGTTTTTGCTCCGACCGCATGCATCATCCTGACTTATTTTATTTATGCCTCTTTCAAATGTTTCGGAAACCCTCCATTATTTCTCTTTCTTTTCTCTCTTTCTTTTTCTCTCTTTTTTTTTCTTTATTCACTTTCTCTTTTTCTCTTTTAGCGGTGGTCGAATCTTATGGGGATTGCCTACGTATCATGTCCCCACATGAATCAGACCGTTCTCTTTTTAATTGTTTGGAAAAGGAAAAACAAAATGCAGACTCCAAACTACTAACATGATTTGATGTGAAAAGAGAACAGACGGGTAGACAACAGGCTCTAAAAAAAATAGCAAGTACAGACTTGAATTAGGGATACCTTAATGCTTTGAATTTTGGTGCTCGCGGGGCATCGTTCGGCCTTTCCGCGGGCTTTGGTGCAAGGCCTCTTTGTAAGCTTTTCAATTCCTCCATGATATGTTGGACATAGCCCATGACTGAAGCAAAGAGAGTAGTACGGGGCATTTCCTCACATGCTAGGCACCTCATGGTGATGTAGTGCCTGATCTCTTCGATTCTACCCCTGATTCTATCCCTTTCCATAAGCAGTTGTTCTATTCGTTGATTCTTTGCTCCCAGTACTTGAGCGTTGTCAGCGAGCTGATCCGGGAACTTATCCATTCATGCCATCAAATCATAGCGACGCTCCATGTTAGGTCTGGCATCTCGGGCTTGTTTAAAGACACGTTCTTTGAGAGTGGAATTTGTTTCTCTTAATATAGCAATGGTCCCTTCATAATCCCTCTTCACTTGCTTCAGGTACTTTGTTCGCTCTACTGTACCTTTTGCCCATCTGGCTCGAATTCTTGCTATGCTAGCTTCTGCCCTTTCCAAACCCTCTCGACTTTCAATGACCTGGCTTCTCAACCCAGCTATCACCCTTTTGTCGGCCTGATTTCTCTGTTGGTTATTGGCATCCATTCTGACTCGTCGAATTTGGGCTTTCAAGGCCTTGGTTACTTGGGTCAACCTGTTCTTTTCTCCCGTATCAGCATCAACTTGCAAGCTATTTTCATATTTCAGGTCCCGAACCTATTGTTTCAACTTGTGAAGTTCAACCCGATAGCCTTCTTCTTTCGCCAACCAACCCCATTTTGCTTGTGATGATTCTGCGAAGTCTTGGACGTGGAGTTTTTTAGCTGGCCTCTGGTGCTCATGTTCTCTCCTGTACCATGTGAGGTACTCCGGCGACACTTCGCCTTTGGCCCAATCCCGCACACAAGTATCTATATTTAGGGTTTGACATTCATTCCAGATTTTCCGAACTACCGCTTCAGGGAACTGCCCACTGGGCCCAATTTCGACCACTTGGCCGCTGAGATCCTCCTCCTTTGGGACTATTTGGCGCCGCCTCAACTGTCTCACTACTCAGTATGGCACATATGGCTGAATACTTTTGAGACCCATCAACAGTAAATGAGATTTGGCGGCTGACATGTGTAAGATTTCATTTACGGGTAACCACCCAAATGCCCATTCTATCTGGCTTGCGGAGACGGAACGCAGGAGAGTTACCCATTCAGTGGCTCCTTCTGGAAAACTGAACCCATCGACCCTTGTGGAAAACTCTTCTATTCAAGTATTTTAAAATGACCCATAGCTCATGAATTGAGGGAGATGACTCAACTGTTTGATCATTCACATTTGGAGCAATACATTGCAACCCTCAAAGAAACCCCCTCCGGCTTTGCAAGCAATAAGAGCACGGAAGATGTCTGCTATTATCATTGGTGCCAGAGTGCTGTTGTCTTGCTTGAGCAAAGTGCTGACGACCCCAGCGACTTATATATTAATTTTCACGTCTTTCCTAGGGAATACCAGCAGACCTAGAAAGGCTATCATAAAAGCAATACACCTATGCCTTTCCCATTTCAGCCGGTTTTCCTTGCTGCATATTTTACCCTCGGGATTGTTGAACCCTCCAAGATGACCATATCTATCGTATAGGAATGCCAAACTACAAAAACCCTTGGATAACTTTGGGTTGTGTACTCTTCTGCAGATCTTCACAGTGTCTAAGAACCTGTGTATGGTCACGGCCTTTGGCGCAATAATATACTGCTCTCTCATAGTAATTTTAGGACCCCTGATGTACCCTGCCAGTTCTGCCAGTGTCGGTGTGGGCTCAAAGTATGAGAAATGAAACAAATTGTGTGCTGGGTCCCAGAATCAGATTAACGCCTCTATGATGTCCCCTTTCAGATCAATGTTCAACAACTCAACAAGGTCTCCCAAGTATAACTTGACTGTGTCTTGCCCTGCCTCTCCTAAGTCATTCCACCACATGCGTAAACCCAAAGGGACTCTTTTTATCATAGCTCCAGATGAATTCTGACTCGTGCTCATTATGCACATTTATTAGGGTGATTTTAGACAAAAGAAAAACCTTTATTTGACTCACAAACAGGATGCATCAGGATAGTCTTTTTATTTCAGGTTACATGTCCTAGACGGACCCAACCCCTGTGTTGAGTCCCCTAAGTCAAATGCAACATGATGCAAATAAGCATTCCTAATAGGGATCTGGAATGAAGTCAAGTTATTCTATGTTAAAAACCTGGGTATGTGTTCTAGACAGTATACCTGAGCGGACAACTCGAGTCGGGGAGGGGGCTACGTACCGGGGACCCGCTAGATCGACCGTCTTTGTAACTTGTCCGAGCCCTTTCTTATTTTAAGGTATGACAGTAACAGAATAGGGAGTCTCATTCAGTGAGCACATCCCCGGAGGTAAGGAGAGAATATTTCGGCACAGTTTATATGTACAGTTCAAATAATATAAAAGCGATAAAAAGCATCACGTTGCACATTAAGCACAGATCATATGAAAATATCAGATAATAAAGCCAAAATACAACAATTCATCACAAGCTCGAATTTCTAACCCTGAACCAGTGGTTCTGGGTCAAAGGATCCCCTGTGGAGTCGTCAGAGCTGTCGCACCTCTTTTTTGTGCTACCGCACCCCGCGAAGGGTGTGGTAAAGGGAGTTTTTACAATTAAAGGAAATTCGAAACGGGATTTGTTATTAAGAGATGGAGTCGCCACTTGAGAGATTTATGGTGTCCCAAGTCACCAGCTTGAATCCCGAATCGAGGAAAAAGTTAACTCCTTATTACAGTCTACGAATCAGAAATCCGGGTAAGGAATTCTATTAACCCGGGAGAAGGTATTAGTCATTCCCGAGTTCTGTGGTTTTAGAATGGTCGCTTAACTATCATATTCGGCTTATTTATCTGATTTTTAAACACGCTCTAACCTATGTGCAAATTTTAGCCTTTAACCGCTTTTAATATTATCATTATTTTAAAGAGAATTGCAACGTCGTGAAAACACATCTCGAACCACGTCACATCAATGTACCTGTAGTTATTGACGTATTTCGACTACGTTGAGATTTGGATTTGGGTCACATAAATGTGCACCCGAGTTTAGGGAAGTAAATTATTAAAAGCGCACTTAAAGCGACTAGCGTATTAATATTTTGGGGAAGGCCGTAAAATTTTGTTAAACGGCCCATCCCGAAGTCTAAGTAATTAATATATACAAATTATTGAGGGCCCCGCTTTTTGTATGTTTTATTTGGCGAGGCTCGTCTCATTTTTTATTCAAAAGCCATTCCTAAAGCGGCTATGACTTTTCTATTTATGTTTTTGTCTCTAGAAATAAAAGGAAAGGTCCTAGTTACGTGATACGAATTTGTGCCATACTAATTATGCATTGATACCTTTGAGCTAAGCCCAAATTAACGGACTAAATTGGCTTTCCATGAGATAAACCCAACTAGCATCATTTTTGAAATTGAATCTCCTGGGCCTGCGGATGAATGGAGGCCCAAACGCTGGAGACATGACTCAATATCGAGTCTCGGTGGATGCAAAAAATAACAATTAAGGCCACTTCCAAAGTCCACTTAGTTCCGAAATATACTAAACAATTTTGATGTAGTCGCAAAATGTGTTCGTGCTTGAGTAGTAGAAATCAAACAAGATTGTCATAGCTTTTAACTCAAACCCTATTCACCTATTCATTAGCAATTTCCTACTTGTTATTAAAGATGAAGTTGAGTTGAAAACGACAGTAGTAACCACCCAATATGCAAGACATTACTTCACATTATCATGACTATACTATCATCCAACATTCCAAGTCAGGTGCTAATTCTACTGATGAACTTCTATAATTATACACAAAGGCTTGCGGACTACTTTTGATTCACTTTCGACTATTAATACATGAATTCTAACTTTAATAGTAAAACTAGGCAATATCATAACCAAACCCATTAGGACAGTTTAATCAGTCCAACAATATGTTCAACTTATACAATCGAACTAAATTAACTACCATTCATACCATTAACAATATGAATCCATCGTAATTTGAAACTGTTCTTGATTTAACTATCACAAACAACTTAATCATATAATGCTAAACAGACAGGAATACTAAAATAGCAAGAACAGCTTCATCAGAAATGTGGCTTCTATTTATTCATGTTTTCAATAGGTACTGACGCGTCAACAAGGCTCAAAGTGTGTACTTGGAGATTGAATTACAACAGGAGAAAGGAGGTCAGCAGCAGATAGGTAGCAGAGAGCAAGCAACCAACAATAATAACACAGCAACAAAACCAAATCGAAACCCAATTTCAAACGCCAATAACGCTTGACTAACAGCCAAGAATCAGTTTGTAAACCAACAACAACACAAACAGTCTAGAAAAATCCACTGAAGTCAAACCAGAAATACCAACAGCAATACCAAACAAACGGACTCGACCAAGAGATGCAATGAAAACAGTGTGTTTTTCTGATTTCTGTTCTTTAAACACTCAAAGAAGAACAATTCTCAGGATCCTCACTGTTTTATGATTTTCAGTAGTAAAAGAGGACAAAAACTCTCCATCTTTTTAGCCTGTTTCTCTTTTTAGTTCTCACAGTATATTCTTATCTGTGTATGTGTGTGTCTCCCCCTTTGTGTATGGCATAAAATGTCTCCAAAAAAGAACACCCTCTCAGAATGTATCTCCTTATTATATATCCTCTCCAAATCTTTTATTTTCCTGATTTTAGGCATAAGTGGACAATTGACTAACTTATTTTAGGCCTTAAAACCAGAAAAGTTGTCTTACACTATTAGTTGTCTTTTTACTATTCAATCCTACTAACATTTGTCTCAATTCAATCCTTTTAGCAGCCCCTTTTCAAATTCAAATTAATCCCTTAATTATCCCCTGTTAATCCTAAGGTCAGACTGCCCATTTTTACCCCTATGAATACCTATGTTATTACCCTTGAAATCCCCAAGGAGTTTATTATCCAACCCTGACCTTTGTTAGTCTGTTAATCAAACCCTATAAACGTCAAAACCTATCGAACTGGCTTCTGATTGATCTATCTACAACTATAAACCAATTTATAGTATCAAATTCACACAGTGATTCACAGTAAGAGACCAAATCAACTCAAAAACTGGTACCAATAAGATGGAATGAGTTGATCATATTGAGAACCAATCCTGATCAACTTAAACCAAATGATCAAACAGGGATTTGCTAATGTGAGCAAACCATGAGTATCAACCAGGTTCAAGCAATCAACATGCTTGTACTGAGATGCATTTGAAGGTGTTTTGAAGGTATCAACAGGCTAATCTCTAAGCTCAACCATTAACAGGCTTGTTCTCAATTCATAACAATTTGGACAGAAAGAAACAAACCTACTGGCATGAATTCATGAACATGTTATTCTAGCATTCGAGCACGAAAAACCAATTGACGACACTTATGCAATAGACTATACAAATTATGACATCTAACCGTTAACAACAAACCAACATATTAGAGCAGACCAACAAGGCGATTCCAGTTGTACTGACAAAACAAAGAACATATAAACTAATTATTCGACGAAGTTTCAAATCGATTATATAGCTCAAACACACTTAACAATGGATAGAAGAAAATTTGACCAAATAAAAGGTCTGGTTGGAGATGGACAGAACAAATGATTGAAAAATCCACAAAACTAAACTAAACACATAAATAGGTATAAACACAAAAATAGAACAAAGGAAAGGGAAAAATACCTCAGTGACAAAAATAAAAAATAGATGACCTTGGGACCGACTCGGACTTGGATTTTTTGAGGTCGAACGGACCTTAATCGAGTGTTCTCAACTGAGAGCACTTTGAATAAGGTTAGTTAGACACCCAAACTCTTTTAATCTGGACATATTTCACCCTTTGGTTTTCTAGGGTTCTTGGGGGTTCAATTTGGTGACCGAACGGTTCTAGCCTGATTCGAACCAAACCAAAGGTGGTTTGAGCACGAGGGAGGTCGGGGGTGCCAGGGCGTGAATTTGGGCTTGGTTGGGGTAGGTTCCAATTTTGTTGGAATCTTCAAATGAAGATTCTAGACAATGCGGGTTGATTCGAGGCAAATGGTTAACGGATTTGGATTGGGGGTGGTTAGATGCTTAAGGGGTGTTAATTTTGTGACCGACGACATTGTTGCCGCCGGGTTTCAGGTGGAGGAATGCCCCGGCGTCTAGGATCGGGGCGTTTGGTCTCTGAGAGAGACGATAAACAGGTGAAGCGAGTGTTTGGATTGGGGGGCTGGGTAGGAGATTAGGTTTATATAGGAAAGGGGGCGGTTGATCTTGGCCGTTGGATCAATCACGATCAATGGTCCGGATCACTTTGCTAATGAGGAACGATGCCGTTTGGCTTAAGTGGGGGGTCGGTTGGAACTGGGTAACGGGTCGGGCCAGGAAATGGGTAAGGGAGACGCGATCTTGGCTGTTCGATCAAAACAAAACAAAGGCTCAGATCTATTGGCCAGATACGACGCCGTTTAAGGCATCTGAGGACTTGACAAAATTGGACCGGGTAAGGCAAATATTTTGGGCCTGGATTTGGTCAAATATGGATGGCCCAGTCCAGTTTTTCTCTCTATTTTCATCTCCTTAATTTCCAATTACTAAAACCAAAATTCTAAACTAAGATAAAAATCAAAAATTAACCAAATTCCAATTGACTCCTAATAATAATTATCACACAAGATTAAACACCAATTAAAAGTAAGCTCACACAATTTAGACATTAAATGCCGAAAATGCAAAGTACATTATTTTTGATTTTTCGTTTTTGTAAAGCACACTTAATTACTCACAATTGTAGAATTAAATCCTAAATGCAAATGCGACATATTTTTGTATTTTCATTAATTTAAACACACATAATCATGCATATACAAATGCAAGCAATTACCAAAAATATCACGAAAAATTCACAAAAATGCACACAATAAAACATGCAATTTTTGTTTTGATTTTGTGGGAGTAATTCATGTGAGGCGAAAATCACGTGCTCACAGCTGCCCCTCTTTGCCCGTAAACACGAAGAGTTTTGGTGCAAAGACAAAGTGAGCGGATACGAGCGATTTTTGCCCGTTTGAGTATTCCGTGTAAAGCATTTTTGAAAGATTTGACCGAACCTCTGCTTCAAAAGGTTTCCTACATATCCAAGGCTAAAAAGGAATCAGGTCAATGTAGTTCAGGAAGTTTTTATAGCTGGGACTACCATGAAGCTGTGATCTTGCTGTTACTGCTGTTGCTGCTACTGCTTACTGACCTCCTTATTACACCAGGCTGAAACGAAAAATAAGAAGCTAGACTAAACTAGTCTATGAATTACAAAACCTTATCTAAATTTTCAGTCTTGCTCTTGTCGCCATGTTTTCTTGTTGGCTTGCTTACTCTGATGTTTCTTTATTTCTGTCTTGACATCGAAAGCCTTTCTTGATTGCCGAACTTGAACTGCTTATTTCCTTCTTCGAACTATTTTCCTTTCGAAACTTGAACTCCCTTCTTCTGACCATTGTTCCTTTCTTTCGATTTTCGAAATTGAATTTATGCTGGGGATCTTGCTATAATTCTCCGCTTTACTGACTTCAACTTGAAATGTATTCCTCTGCTATACGGGCGGGCTGCCGACTTAAACTTCAACATAAAATGTATTCCTCTGTTATACGGGCGGGCTCCTGACTTCAACCTTCAACTTAAAATGTATTCCTCTATTATACGGGCAGGCTCCCAACTTCAATCTTCAACTCAAAATCTATTCCTCTATTATACAGGCGGGCTCCCGACTTTCACCTTAACCTTAAAATGTATTCCTCTGTTATACGGGCGGGCTCCCGACTTCAACTTCAACCTAAAATGTATTCCTCTGTTATACGGGCGGGCTCCCGACTTCAACCTTCAACTTAAAATGTATTCCTCTGTTATACGGGCGGGCTCCCGACTTCAACCTTCAACTTAAAATGTATTCCTCTGTTATACGGGCGGGATCTTGACTTCAACTTCCACTTAAAATGTATTCTTCTGTTATACGGGCGGGCTCCCGACTTCAACCTTCAACTTAAAATATATTCATCTGTTATACGGACGGGCTCCCGACTTTAATCTTCAACTCAAAATGTATTCCTCTGTTATACGGGCGAACTCCCAACTTCCACCTTCAACTTAAAATATATTCCTCTGTTATACAGGCGGGATCCCGACTGCAACTTCAACCTAAAATGTATTCCTCTGTTTTACGGTCGGGTTCCCCACTTCAACCTTCAACTTAAAATGTATTCCTCTGTTATACGGGCGGGCGCCCGACTTCAATCTTCAACTTAAAATATATTCCTCTATTATACGGGCGGTCTCCCGACTTCAACTTCAACTTAAAATGTATTCCTCTGTTATACGGGCGGGCTCCCGACTTCAACCTTCAACTTAAGATGTATTCCTCTGTTATACGGGCGGGCTCCCGACTTCCACCTTCAACTTAAAATATATTCCTCTGTTATACGGGCGGGCTCCCGACTATAACTTTCAACTTAAAATGTATTCCTCTGTTATACGGGCGGGCTCCCGACTTCCACCTTCAACTTAAAATGTATTCCTCTGTTATACGGGCGGGCTCCCAACTTCAACCTTCAACTTAAAATGTATTCCTCTGTTATACGGGCGGGCTCCCAGCTTCAACTTCAACTTAAAATGTATTCCTCTGTTATACGGGTGGGCTCCCCACTTTAATATTCAAATTTGAAAAGTAATACCTCCGTTCTACGGGCGATGATTTCCTCGTTCCTTCGAGAAAATTTTCAACAATGGCAGAAAATTTTCTGCCCCAGTTTTGGTGATCTTCTTTGTGGCATGTCTTTCCGCCGTCAATAAAATTTCCTTTTTCTGCTTCAAATCAAAGAAAATTTTTTAGTTTAAAACATGGTGAGTGGTCGTGCCACTCCTGCAAGGGAAGGGTTTTTCCCTTTCCTTTTTCCTACTCTGCGTTTCCAAAACTTGTTGGGGAATGATGTTATTTGCTGGGGATGATATTCTTACTGGGGGATGGTTTTTTCTTTCTCCCTTCCCCGCTCTGTGTTGTTCGATTGTCTCGGTCGATAATCTGCCGGTTAAGCTCCCTCTTCGAGGATCCTTATTCACAAATCCCTCGACAGTTGTTTTTCTGCTTTTCTCCATACTTTCCCTAAAATCCTAGACCAATCCATCATTTGGTCTTGCAACAAACGTCTTTTCATTTTTTATTGCCTTATCTCGAGCCTATTCACATTTTGCTTTGCTCCATTTTGGTAACTGGTAGTAAGCTCTAAAAAATCCTTCTCAAAAACAAACTACTGGAGAAAAAGTGTTTAAACAAAGAAATGAAAAGTGATGACTGCAAAGGATAGAAAAGGAAAAAGTCTTTCGAAATAAATGTTGGGGAGAAGAAAAAAGAAAAAGAACTTATTGGAATGGTATAACTGATTCCAACGATCATGTTGTGCATTCTGGATTAATTAACCCAGTCTATTTGTATCAATCGATCTTTCTGATGGCCTCATTTTGCTGGGGATAAACATGCACCAACCTCTTTGCCAAATGCGTATCCTTTCCGCCAATCTTATCTTGCCGCCTCATAGTGCCTTTCGAGGAGTTTTCACTAATGAGACTCTCTCATTTCTCTCAAACTCCCATCGCCTTATGGTGCCTGTGAAGGTTTTCACCATAAGACTCTCTCATTTTGTTTTTCTTTCTCCGCTGGGGATTGGAGTGTTACCGATAAGATTCTCTCCGCAGGGGATTCTTTTGTCTATCAATTCCTTCAGCTCATGAACCTCGTTCAGTCAGGGATCAGTGTGTTACTCTCAGCTTTCATTTGCCTGACTTGGCACCTCTCGCATACTGATCGGGAGGTCTTTTTGGACATCAACATGGTTTTTTTGTACGGGGATAAAAGAAAAGGATATCAAAAATTTGAAATAACTTTGATGGGTAAAATATTACAACTCTTGGAATCAAACTTTTCCCAAAAATTTTAAAACATAACTTCTGCCCCAGTTTTCTTGCTTGGGGGATTTTTGATTTTTATTACACTTTGACCGAGCCGTGAGGCGCCTACATATCCTCTTTGATGAATCACGTTGAACGTAGTTCGCTTGATTACTTGTGACTTTGTTTTTGTTATTATTTTTCTTTCTTTTTCTCTCTTTTTATTTTCATCAATGATTCCAAGAGAGGGGTATGAAAGAATAATCAAGGCTCAAAGGTGGAAGCAAAGGTTAAAGTGTTTGGATAGTAGAAAAATTGCCTCAGTCATTTCATTCTCCGATAAATGCCAAGTTCAAACAAACAAAACAAATAAACAACAATTAAAATCAAAGAAATTACACATAATATCTCTTGACTGCATCAGAATTGATAGCCATGTCGATGCACCTTCCCTCGACATCTGTCAGACATAGAGTGCCATTGGATAATACCCTGGTCACAATAAATGGCCCTTGCCAATTCGGGGCGAACTTGCCCTTTGCTTCAGCCTGATGTGGCAAGATTCGTTTCAGCACCTGCTTTCCCACTTCAAATCTCCTGGGACGCACCTTTTTGTTATACGTTCTTGCCATCCGCTTTTGATACAATTGGACATGACATACTGCTTCTAATCTTTTTTCATCAATCTAGCTCAGATGCTCCAATCGGGCTTTGACCCATTCATCATCATCAATCCCGGCCTCAGTGACAATCCGGAGAGACGGAATATCAACCTCTGCTGGTATCACTGCTTCAGTTCCATATGTTAATGAATAAGGAGTTGCACCTATTGAAGTACGAAAAGTAGTGCGATAACCCAGCAATGCAAATGGTAACTTCTCATGCCATTGTCTAGATACTTCTACCATCTTCCTCAATATCTTCTTTATGTTTTTGTTGGCTGCTTCAACCGCTCCATTTGCCTTGGCCCGATACGGGGTGCAATTACGGTGTGTAATCTTGAACTGTTGACATACTTCTTTCATCAAACCGCTATTAAGATTAGCACCATTGTCTGTGATGATCACCTTTGGGATCCCAAATCTACAGATGATATGTGAATGAACAAAATCCACCACTGCCTTCTTGGTTACTGATTTGAAAGTTTTAGCTTCAACCCACTTAGTGAAATAGTCGATGGTTACCAAAATGAACCTGTGATTGTTGGAAGCTGCCGACTCAATGGGTCCAATGACATCCATGCCCCATGAAACAAATGGCCATGGTGCTGACATTGTATGCAATTCTGCTGGTGGAGAATGAATCAGATCTCCGTGTATCTGACACTGATGGCATTTCCGTACGAAACTGATACAATCACACTCCATAGTGAGCCAATAATACCCTGCTCGGAGAATCTTCTTCGCCAATACATATCCGATTATATGTGGCCCACAAACTCCAGCATGTACCTCTGTCATCACTGTCATGGCTTGACCAGCATCTATACATCTCATCAACCCCAAGTCCGGTGTTCTTTTGTACAATACTCCTCCACTGAGAAAAAGTCCATTTGACAATTGTCGAATGGCTCTTTTTTGATCTCTGGTGGCCTGCTCTGGGTATATCCCCATCCTGAGGTATTCTTTGACATCATAGAACCATGGCTCACCATCCATTTCTTCCTCTACCATTTTGCAATAGGCATGCTGATCACGAACCTGAATATGCAACGGGTCAACATAAATTTTGTTTGGGTAGTGCAACATCGATGCTAAAGTGGCCAAAGCATCGGCAACCTCATTGTGAACTCTTAGGATATGTCTGAATTCCACTGATCGAAATCGCTTGCTCAGGTCGTGCAAACATTGTCGATATGGTATAAGCTTTAAATCACATGTTTCCCATTCACCTTGAATCTGATGTATCAGGAGGTACGAGTCTCCCAAGACCAAGACGTCTTGGACATCCATGTCTACAGCTAACCGTAAGCCCAAAATGCATGCCTCATACTCAGCCATGTTGTTGGTGCAATAGAAGCATAGTTGAGCTGTAACAGGATAATGATGTCCTATTTCAGAAATGAGTACCGCTCCTATTCCAACTCCTTTCGCATTTGTGGCTCCATCAAAGAACAGCTTCCATCCTGGTTGCTCGGTCGATTCCAACTCATCTATATATAACACTTCTTCATCAGGAAAAAACGTCCTTAAAGGCTCGTATTCTTCATCAACAGGATTCTCAGCTAATTGATCTGCCAATGCTTGGGTCTTCAGGGCCGTCCTCGTCACATAGACGATGTCGTATTCCGTGAGTAATATCTGCCATTTTGCTAACCTCCCTGTGGGCATAGGCTTCTGGAAATTATACTTCAGTGGATCCAAGCGCGAAATGAGATAAGTAGTGTACGATGACAGATAATGTTTTAGCTTTTGTGCCACCCAAGTTAGAGCGCAACACGTCTTCGCAAGTTGAGTGTAATTAACCTCATATACTGTATACTTCTTGCTGAGATAATATATGGCTTGCTCCTTCCTTCCTTTAATGTCATGTTGCCCCATTACACAACCAAACGAATTCTTCAGGACCGTTAGATAGAGAATCAACGGTCTTCCTGGTTCGGGTGGAACCAATACGGGTGGATTTGATAGATATCCTTTGATTTGGTAAAATGCTTCCTGACATTCTGCAAACCATTCTACCGCAGCATCTTTCTTCAGTAGCCAAAAAATGGGTTCACAAGTCGCCGTGAGTTGAGCGATGAACCTGCTGATATAATTCAACCTTCCCAACAGACTCATCACTTCTGTTTTATTCTTCGATTGCGGCAATTCTTTGATGGATTTGATCTTTGACGGGTCCAACTCAATGCCTCACTGACTGACGATGAATCCAAACAGCTTTCCAGATGGAAAACCAAATGCACATTTGGCCAGATTGAGCTTAATGTTGTACCTTCGAAGACTTTGGAAAAACTTCCTTAGATCTGCTACGTGGTCTTCCTGATGCTCGAATTTTATGATCACATCATCTATGCACATCTCAATCTCTTTGTGGATCATGTCATGAAACACAGTCATTGCTTTCATGTACGTTGCCCCAGTGTTTTTCAAGCCAAAAGGCATTACCCGGTAGCAATAAGTCCCCCACGGCGTAATGAAAGCCGTCTTTTTTGCATCTTCTTCATCCATCAGGATCTGATGATACCCAGCATAGCAATCCACAAATGACCCGATCTCATGTCCAACACAATTATCGATCAAAATATGAATGTTGGGTAATGGAAAGTTATCCTTTGGGCTCGCACTATTCAGATTGCGGTAATCGACGCATACCCTAATCTTCCCATTTTTCTTCGGCACTGGCACCACATTAGCCAACCAATCAGGATATCGAGTGACCCGAATAACCTTTACCTGCATCTGCTTGGTTACTTCTTCTTTAATCTTCACACTCATGTGTGTTTTGAACTTCCTCAATTTCTATTTGACGGGAGGGCATGTCGGGTCAGTAGGCAATTTGTGAACCACTAGATTGGTGCTTAAGCCCGGCATGTCATCATACGACCATGCAAAAACAACTTTGAATTTAATGAGTGCTTTGATTAGTTCCTCCCTGATGTTCGACTCAATGTGGATGCTGATTTTGGTTTCCCTGACATTGTCTGCATCCCCCAAATTGACAGCTTTAGTGTCATTCAAATTAGGCTTGGGTTTCTCTTCGAACTGGCTTAATTCTCTATTTATCTTTTCAAAGGCTTCATCCTCATCGTATTCAGATTCATCATCATAATCGACCTCTTGTACAATTAGTTCGGAATCAGATTGATCTATTAGACTAGGTTGAAGATCCGTTGTGCATGCCGTGTCATTAGAACCAGTATAAAGAGAACTGTTCAGAAAGACAAAAGAAGAAAACAAAATAAGGAGATAAAACTTTCACTTTATTAAAATGTGGGATAACAGTGTTTCACACTTTTTTTGAATACAAAAATAAAACAAAAACTGGATTATAACTCTGGAATAATCCAAAAAACAAAAACAAAAATCCAAAGCCTACTACCAACATTCCCTCTGGGTAGGAAGAGGAATAGTCGTCCAATTGTTGATATTGGCCGTAGGCCCCACAAACTGTATATCTGCCCTACTGGAACCTTCTCCAGCTTCTATCACGTTGACTTCGGCAAACAGCCTTTCAAAACTCTGATTCAAATCCCCATCTGACCCAATCAGTGGTCCGAGAACTTTGGGGACTGACAACCTTCTGATACCTGCTTTGACAAAGGATCTGGAGAGATGTGGAACTAGCTTAGGAAGAACCCAAACTCTCTTCTTAAATTTTCAAGCATGTCTTACATCTGCTGCGATAGGCTTGAACCACAGCCCAAAAGTGTCCAGATTCTTGGGCAAAGAAACTGGCTGGACAATACCCTGCAGATCAATCCCCAAGCCTTTTCCTGGTACAAACCCGCTGTTTAACATTTTCGAGGCTATCATAAAGGTGGCCGCTGCGATTCTGGGTAGTGGAAGGTTCTCGCCTTCAGAAATTTTGTCAACTGAGACTGCATCAAAAATTTGGTAAACCCAGGGACTTTTGTCATCGTCGCTTTCTATGAATGGTACAATGGCATCACCCATAGTGCCTGTACCATCATCCCCATGCTCCACCATCTCTTGCCTGTCCCACTCAAATTTCACCATCTGGTGAAATGTGGAAGGCACTGCTTTGGCGGCATGAATCCAGGGTCACCCCAATAGAAGATTGTATGATACTGCCACGTCTACCACTTGGAATTCCATGGTTAATTCCACTGGACCAATGGTCAATTCCAGTATGATATCACCCACCGTGTTAGTACCACCCCCATCAAAACCTAGGACACAGATGTTATTCCTGTGAATTAGGTCATGATCAACCTTCAGCTTGTTTAGAGTAGTCAAAGTACAGATGTTAGTGCTCGACCCATTATCAATCAATACTCGGGTGACCACCGAGTCTTCGCATTTCACGGTCAAGTATAGGGCTTTGTTGTGTTCTGTACCCTCTGCCGGCAATTCATCATCAAAAAACGTCACCTGGTTTACCTCCAAGATTTTGTGCACTATCCTTTCCAAGTGATTTACAGAGATTTTATCCGGAACATGAGCCTCGTTCAGGATTTTCATCAGTTCCTGGCAATGGTCACTGGAATGGATCAACAAGGATAGCAACGAAATATGTGCCGGAGTCTTTCTTAACTGCTCCACAATGGAGTAGTCTTGGGCCTTCATTTTTGTAAAAAACACCTCCGCCTCTTCCTCGATAACGGATTTATTTATCACCGCTGGGTTGGACCTTCTTAACACTATGGGAGCAAAACACCTCCCCGAACGAGTTAACCCCTGGGCTTCACATATTTCTTCCACAACCTCCTTCCCTTTGTACATTACCATAGCTTTATTGTAGCTCTATGGCACGTCTTTATCGCTAATTATTTGCCTCTGCATTACTGGTTTGATAACAACTGGGCCTATGCATGCTGGATTTCTTGGTACCCCTTGCACCGTTACTTTGACCGGTTCTAGATTCTTTGCAACAATATGCGATCTCTTCCCCATCACTACCTTAGGCTTGACATCTACCTTCTCTAATTGTACCACCTCTTTTCCACTGGTCAACATTTCTTTTGGGCTGGCACGGATCATCATCACCATCTGTGAGGGTCTCTTTAGCTCCCCTCCGTCGTGCACAAGCTCGATCATGTGGGTTTCGTGGTGTGCTGGCAATGGATTCTGATTGATGTTGGGCACCTCTGGTGTTTGAACCTCGATCTTGTTGGTGTCAATAAGATCTTGCACTGCATATTTCAACTTCCAACACTTCTCAGTATCATGTCCGGGAGCCCCCGAACAATACTCACAGCTTACCGAGTGGTCCATATTTTGGGGAAAGGGATTTGGCAATCTGGGCTCAACAGGACTCAACACACCCAACTGCCTTAATTTGTGGAACAAAGCAGTATAGGTTTCTCCCAACTCAGTGAAGGTTCTTTGTTTCTGTACCCTTTCATTTCTGAAAGCCTAATTCCCCCGTAAACCTGTCCTTGGAGGGTTCCTGTAGGCCCTTGGTGGTGGATATGTGTTTGTTGGAGGTGGGTATGTATTTTGTGGAGGTGGATATGTGTTTTGGGGAGCCGGCGCACGCCATTGCGGGAGAGCCGGAGGCTGGCTGTATACCTGGGCTTGATGGACGGAGAAGTATGGTTCTTGTGGAGGGTAGTTGGGTTGTGGAGGGTAATTTGGAGTGTGTGGGTAATTTGGGTGAGGGGGTCTGGATTGGTAGTGGGGGGAAGGACCTCTTGATCTGGACCAATTACCTGCCTCTATTGTTGCGACCTCTTCTCTTTTCTTCTTCCCGAGCGCACCTCCCGTGCCGCTCTGAATGGCTTGAGTATTGGCTTTAATAGCTGAATAACTCAAGATTTTATTGGACTTAAATCCCTCTTCAATCATTCCACCCATTTTCACTACCTCGTTGAAGGATTTGCCAACTAACGTCACCAAATGACCAAAGTAAGTTGGCTCTAGAGTTTGCAGAAAGTAGTCCACCATTTCTCCCTCTCTCATTGGAGGATCAACTCTGACTGCCTGTTCTCTCCACCGAAACCCAAATTCTCGGAAGCTTTCTCCGGGATTCTTCTCATACTTCAGCAATGTCAGACGGTCAGGGACGATCTCAAGGTTGTACTGAAAGTGACCTGCGAATGCTTGTGCTAGATCGTCCCAGGTGTACCACCTGCTCGGATCCTGTCTTGTGTACCATTCAAGTGCGTACCCACTTAGACTTTGGCCAAAGTAAGCTATCAGCATCTCATCTTTACCGCCTGCTCCTCTCATCTTGCTGCAAAACCCTCACAGATGTGGCATAGGATCGATGTGCCCCTTGTATAGATCAAACTTCGGCATCTTGAACCCTGCCGACAATTGGACGTCAAGGAAAGTGCATAGATCCTTATAGGCCACGCTGACCTGGTTGCCTAACCTGTGCATATTTCTAAAGGATTGCTCCAGGCTTTTAAATTTTTGTAGCACTTCGTCCTGCTCTGGGCTCTTAGCCGGCTTTTCAATCTCCGCCGGGACCTCAAAGTGGTGATTATAGGCATGTGGCTCAGGTGCTTTGAATGTGGGTTCAGGGGGGTAGTATTGGGTATTGTGAGCCTGAAACAACGGCTCACTAGATGATCTCTATAGCGTGCCTGGCGGGGGTCCCATGAAAACTGGAACATTTGATGGGGGAGGGTTCTGATTGGGTGGTGGAGCTTGGGGATCATAGGGATTTCTTCCCTGATAGTAGTGGTGACTGGGGAAGCTTGTTGAAGGGCTGGGGGGAGGGTATTCCGGCATGTGTCCTGGTGGGAGAGTAGGAGTAATGGGTGGTTCGGGCCCCTTTTGTACCCTAGCCAAGGCTAGCTGCATTTCGTTCATATCCAGTCTCATTTTTTCCATTTTTTCCATTGCCTCCTTAAGGAGGTGACTTTCCGTTCTTTCCTCCTCAACACTGTTTTCTGAGTTGGTCATGCTTTTCGACATAGGACCTTTAGATCTTGTTTGATAATGGTATGGTGCCAGTATGCTCTAACAAACTAACTGGAGATTGGAGAAACAACAAACTTGTCAGCGTTAGAGTTTTAACAGATATTGCAATTGCACGTTGGGGGATGCAATTTTATTAGGAAGTTAACCATTTCTAACATGTTTTTCCTCCGACCGCATACATCATCCCGGCTTATTTTATTTATGCCTCTTTCAAATGTTTCGGAAACCCTCCATTATTTCTCCTTCTTTTCTCTCTTTCTTTTTCTCTCTTTCTCTTTTTTTTTTATTCACTTTCTCTTTTTCTATTTTAGCGATGGTCGAATCTTATAGGGATTGCCTACGTATCATGTCCCCGCATGAATCAGACCGGGCGTAGTTCTGCCACAAGTAAAAATAAAGACACAAATTTTTTGGAATTTTTCATTTTATTACCGAAATATGCTATTACAAGCTACCCATTTGGAAAAGGAAAAACAAAATGCAGACTCCAAACTACTAACATGATTTGATGTGAAAAGAGAACAGACGGGTAGACAACAGGCTCTAAAAAAATAGCAAGTACAGACTTGAACTAGGGATACATTCAAGCTTTGAATTTTGGTGCCCGCGGGGCATCGGTTGGTCTTTCCGCGGGATTTGGTGCAAGGCCTCTTTGCAAGCTTTTCAATTCTTCCATGATCTGGTGGATGTAACCCATGACTGAAGCAAAGAGGGTAGTACGGGGCATTTCCTCACATTCTAGGCACCTCATGGTGATGTAGTGCCCGATCTATTCGATTTTACCCCTGATTCTATCCCTTTCCATAAGCAGTTGTTCTATTCGTTGATTCTTTGCTCCCAGTACTTGAGCGTTGTCAGCAAGCTGATCCTGGAACTTATCCATTTTTTCTTCCATTTGTGCCATCAAATCATAGCAACGCTCCCTGTCAGTTCTGGCATCTCGGGCTTGTTTAAAGACCTGTTCTTTGAGAGTGGAATTTGTTTCTCTTAATATAGCAATGGTCCCTTCATAATCCCTCTTCACTTGCTGCAGGTGCTTTGTTCGTGCTACTGTACCTTTTGCCCATCTGGCTCGAATTCTTGCTATGCTAGCTTCTGCCCTTTCCAAACCCTCTCGACTTTCAATGACCTGGCTTCTCAACCCAGCTATCACCCTTTTGTCGGCCCGATTTCTTTGTTGGTTGTTGGCATCCATTCTGACTAGTCGAATTTGGGCTTTCAGGGCCTTGTTTTCTTGGGTCAACCTATTCTTTTCTCCCGTATCAGCATCAACTTGCAAGCTATTTTAATATTTCAGGTCCCGAACATGTTGTTTCAACTTGTCAATTTCAACCCGATAGCCTTCTTCTTTCGCCAACCAACCTCATTGCGCTTGTGATGATTCTGCGAAGTCTTGGATGATGGGTTTTTTAGCTGGCCTCTGGTACTCAAGTTCTCTCCTGTACTATGCGAGGTACTCTGGCGACACTTCGCCTTTGGCCTGATCCCGCACACAAGTATCTATTTTCAGGGTTTAACATTCATTCCAGATTTTCCGAACTACCGCTTCAGGGAACTGCCCATTGGGCCCAATTTCAACCACTTGACCGCTGAGATCCTCCTCCTTTGGGACTATTTGGCGCCGCCCCAACTGTTTCACTACTCGATATGGCGCATATGGCTGAATACTTCTGAGACCCATCAGAAGTAAATGAGATTTGGCGGCTGACATGTGTATGATTTCATTTACGGGTAACCACCCAAATGCCCATTCTATCTGGCTTGCGGAGACGGAATGCAGAAGAGTTACCCATTCAGTGACTCCTTCTGGCAAACTGAACCCGTCGACCCTTGTCAAAAACTCTTCTATACAAGTCTTTTCAAATGACCCATAGCTCATGAATTAAGGGTGATGACACAAGTGTTCGATCATCCACATTTGGAGCAATACATTGCAACCCTCAAATAAACCCCCTTTGGCTTTGCAAGCAGTAAGAGCACGGAAAATGTCTGCTATTATCATTGGTGCCAGAGTGTTGTTGTCTTGCTTGAGCAAAGTGCTGACAACCCTAGCGACTTGTATATTAATTTTGTCGTCTTTCCTAGGGAATACCAGCAGACCCAGAAAGGCTATCATAAAAGCAATACACCTATGCCTTTACCATTTCAGCCGTTTTTCCTTGCTGCAAATTTTACCCTCGGGATTGTTGAACCCTCCAAGATGACCATATCTGTCATATAGGAATGCCAAACTACAAAACCCTTGGATAACTCTGGGTTGTGTACAGTTATGCAGATCTTCACAGTGTCTAAGAACCTGTGTTTGGTTACAGCCCTTGGCGCAATAAGATACTGCTCTCTCATAGTAATTTTAGGACCCCTGATGTACCCTGCCAGTTCTTCCAGTGTCAGTGTGAGCTCAAAGTCTGAGAAATGAAACACATTGTGTGATGGGTCCCAGAATGAGATTAACGCCCGTATGATGTCCCCTTCCGGATCAATGTTCATCAACGCAACAAGGTTTCCCTAGTATAACTTGACTGCGTCTTGCCCTGCCTCTCCTAATTCATTCCACCACATGCGTAAACCCAAAGGGACCCTGTTTATCATAGCTCCAGATGAATTTCGACTCATGCTCATTCTGCACATTTATTAGGGTGATTTTAGACAAATGAAAAACCTTTATTTGACTCACAAATAAAACTAATTTTTTCATTTTTCCCAATTTTAAAGAAAGGAAAGACTGGTTTCCCGGACACGGCCTTTCAGCACTTCAGGGACGAGGATTTTAAGGCTGTAAGGGTTAACCGGCCAAAAGCCTAAAATGACTAAAAGTGACCGTTTATTTAAAGTCAGCCTTCCGGCGTCCCTTTCGGGAACATTCGGCTACATTTGATAATAACGGCATCACCCGACTTATTTATAACAAAAATTAAAATTTGACATTTTTGGCTATTTTTTGCAAAAGGGGAGGTTGGACCCGATGAGGGTTGCCTATGTATCTCACATCTTGTGAGAATCAAACCGGTGTAGTTCGGGCCAATAGATTTGAATTTTAAAACAAGACTCTTTTCTTTTGTTTTTTTTTCAGATAAGTCAAATTAAAAAACATTCCTTTTTTTTCCAAAATTTTAGCAGAGTTTCGACACTACTTGGGCATTGGTTTTTTCCTAAAAATAAGTAGTTATCTCTCTACACTGCTATTTCTCTCTTTTTCCCTTTTTTTTATTTTTTTTATTTTCCAATATTCCCAATTTTCATAAGCCGGTCAACATGCAAGTCTGAAGCAAATAAATGCATAAAACAAACAGGATGCAGCGGGATGGTCTTTTTATTTCAGGTTACCTGTCCTAGACGGACCCAACCCCTGTGTTGAGTCCCCTAAGTCAAATGCAACATGATGCAAATAAGCGTTCCTACTAGGGATCCGAAATGAAGTCAAGTTATTCTAAGTTAAAAACCTGGGTATGTGTTCTAGACAGTGTACCCGAGCGGACAACTCGAGTCGGGGAGGGGGCTACGTACCGGGGACCTGCGAGATCGTCCGGCTTTGTAACTTGTCCGAGCCCTTTCTTTTTTAAAGGTATAACACTAACAAAATAGGGAGTCTCAACCAGTGAGCACATCCCCGGAGGTAAGGAGAGAAGGTTTCGGCACAGTTTATATGTACAGTTCAAATAATATAAAAGCGGTAAAAAATATCATTTTGCACATTAAGCACAGATCATATGAAAATATCAGATAATAAAGCCAAAATACAATAATTCATCACAAGCTCGAATTTCTAACCCTGAACCAGTGGTTCTGGGTCAAAGGATCCCCAGTGGAGTCGCCAGAGCTGTCGCACCTCCTTTTTGTGCTACCGCACCCCGCGAAGGGTGTGGTAAAGGGAGTTTTTCCAATTAAAGGACAATCGAAACGGGATTTGTTATTAAGAGATGGAGTCGCCACTTGAGAGATTTATGGTATCCTAAGTCACCGGTTTGAATCCCGAATCAAGGAAAAAGTTGACTCCTTATTACAGTCTACGAATCAGAAATCCGGGTAAGGAATTCTGTTAACCCGGGAGAAGGTATTAGTCATTCCCGAGTTCCGTGGTTCTAGCACGGTCGCTTAACTATCATATTCGGCTTATTTATCTTATTTTTAAACATGCCCAAACCTATGTGCAAATTTTAACCTTTAACTTCTTTTAATATTATAATTATTTTAAAGAGAATTGCAACGTCGTGAAAACACATCTCGAACCACGTCACATCAATGTACCCGTGGTTATTGACGTATTTCGACTCCGTTGAGATTTGGATTTGGGTCACATAAATGTGCACCCGAGTTTAGGGAAGTAAATTATTAAAAGCGCGCTTAAAGCGACTAGCGTATTATTATTTTGGGAAAGCCGTGAAATTTTGTTAAACGGCCAATCCTGAAGTCTAAGTAATTAATATATACCAAATATTGAGTGCCCCGCAGTTTGTATGTTTTATTTGGCGAGGCTCGTCTCATTTTTTATTCAAAAGTCATTCCTAATACGGCTATGACTTTTCTATTTATGTTTTTGTCTCTAGGAATAAAAGGAAAGGTCGTAGTTACGTGATACGAATTTGTGCCATACTAAATATGCATTGATACCTTTGAGCTAAGCCCAAATTAACGGACTAAATGGGCTTGCCATAAGATAACCCCAACTAGCATCATTTTTTAAATTGAATCTCGTGGGCCTGCGGATGAATGGAGGCCCAAACGCTAGAGACATGACTCAATATCGAGTCTCGATGGATGCAAAAAATAACAATTAAGGCCACTTCCAAAGTCCATTTAGTTCCGAAATATACTAAACAATTTTGATACAGTTGCAAAATGTGTTCGAGCTTGAGTAATAGAAATCAAACAAGTTTGTCATAGCTTTTAACTCAAACCATATTCACCTATTCATTAGCAATTTCCTACTTGTTATTAAAGATGAAGTTGAGTTGAAAACCACAATAGTAACCACCCAATATGCAAGACATTACTTCATATTATCATGACTATACTATCATCCAACATTCCGAGTCAGGTGCCAATTCTACTGATGAATTCTATAATTATACCCAAAGGCTTGCAGACTACTTTTGATTCACTTTCGACTATTAATACATGAATTCTAACTTTAATAGTTAAACTATGCAATATTAGAACCAAACCCATTAGGACAATTTAATCAGTCCAACAATATGTTCAACTTATACAATTGTACTAAATTAACTGCCATTCATGCCATTAACAATACGAATCCATCGTAATTTGAAATTGTTCTTAATTTAACTATCATAAACAACTTAATCATATAATGCTAAACAGACAGGAATACTAAGATAGCAAGAACAGGTTCATCAGAAATGTGGCTTCTATTTATTCATGTTTTCAATAGGTACTGACGCGTCAACAAGGCTCAAAGTGTGTACCTGGAGATTAAATTACAACAGGAGAAAGGAGGTCAGCAGCAGATAGGTAGCATAGAGCAAGCAACCAACAACAATAACACAGCAACAACACCAAATCGAAACCCAATATCAAACCCCAATAACGCTTGACTAACAGCTAAGAATCAGTTTGTAAACCAACAGCAACACAAACAGTCCAGAAAAATCCAGTGAAGTCAAACCAGAAATACCAACAGCAATACCAAACAAATGGACCTGACCAAGAGATGCAATGAAAACAGTGTGTTTTTTTAATTTCTGTTCTTTAAACACTCAAAGAAGAACAATTCTCAGGATCCTCACTTTTTCTGATTTTCAGTAGTAAAAGAGGACCAAAACTCTCCAGCTTTTTAGCCTATTTCTCTTTTTAGTTGTCACAATATATTCTTATCTGTGTATGTGTGTGTCTCCCCCTTTGTGTATGGCAGAAAATGTCTCCAAAAAAGAACCCCCTCTCAGAATGTATCTCCTTATTATATATCCTCTCCAAATCTTTTCTTTTCCTGATTTTAGGCATTAGTGGACAATTGACTAACTTATTTTAGGCCTTAAAACTAGAAAGGTTGTCTTCCACTATTAGTTGTCTTTTTACTACTCAATCCCACTAACATTTATCTCAATTCAATTCTTTTAGCAGCCCCTTTTCAAATTCAATTTACTCTCTGAATTATCCCCTGTTAATCCTAAGGTCAGACTGCCCATTTTTACCCCTCTGAATACCCATGTTATTACACTTGAAATCCCCTAGGAGTTTACTATCCAACCCTGACCATTGTTAGTCTGTTACTCAAACCTTATAAAAGTCCAAACCTATCGAACTGGCTTCTGGTTAATCTATCCACAGCTATAAACAAATTTCTAGTATCAAATTCACACAGTGATTCATAGTAAGAGACCAAATCAACTCAAAAACTGGTATCAATCAGATGGAATGAGTTTATCATATTGGGAACCATCTTGAGGCAGCATTATTGGTGGCGGAGGATGAAGAAAGACATATAGAGTATGTGGCTAAGTGTTTGAATTGTCAGCAGGTGAAGTATGAACACCAGAAGCTGGGTGGCCTACTTCGGCAAATGGCTATACCTGAGTGGAAGTAGGAGCACATCACCATAGATTTTGTAGCTGGGTTACCACGAACTTTACGGAAGTTTGATTTAGTGTGGGTCATTATTGACAGGTTGACCAAGTCGGCCCACTTTATTCTAATGGCAACTATTTATACAGCAAAGAGGTTTGCTCAGATTTACATTCGGGATATAGTCCAGTTGCACGGTGTGCCTGTTTCCATCAAATCAGATAGGGGCCCTCAGTTCACTTCCCATTTTTGGAGAGCTGTTTAGAGTGAGTTGGGAACTCGTGTAGAGCTCATCACAACATACCATCCTCAGACCGACGGGTAGTCGGAGCGGACAGTACTGATTTTGGAGGATATGCTCATAGCATCTGTGATTGACTTTGGAGGGCAGTGGGATCAGTTCTTGCCCTTGGCGGAGCTTGCATACAACAACAGCTATCAGTCCAGCATAAAGATGGCTCCATTCGAGGCTTTATATATTCGACGGTATCATTCTCCTATTGGGTGGTTTGAGCCTGGTGAGGCTAAGTTATACGGTACATATTTGGTACAAGATGCCTTGAACAAGGTAAAGTTGATTCAGGAGAGGCTTCTCACAACTCAGTCCAGATAGAAGAGTTACGCGGATCAGAAGGCGCGTGATGTATCATTCATGGTTGGCGAGAAGGTTCCCTTGAAAGTCTTGCCAATGAAAGGCATTATGAGGTTTGGGAAGAAGGGAAAGTTGATCCCAAGGTTTATTGGCCCCTTTGAGGTGTTGAGACGAGTTGGGGAGGTTGCATATGAGCTTGCCTTACCCCCCAGCTTATCGAGAGTTTATCTAATTTTTCATGTATTGATGCTTTGGAAGTATCATGCCGGCTTGTCCCATGTGTTAGACTTCAGTATTATTCAGCTGGATAAGAGTTTGAGTTATGAGGAGAAGCCAATTGCCATTATAGGTAGGCAGGATCGCCAGTTGAGGCCGAAGAGGACTTCTGCGATGAGGGTCCAGTGGAGGGGCCAACCAGTCGAGGAGGGGACCTAGGAGTCCAAAAAGGACATGCGGAGCACATATCCCCATTTATTCAGCATCTCGGGTACTTTTCTATGTTCGTTCGAGGACAATGTTTGTTTAAGAGGTGGAGAATGTAACGACCCGACTGGCCATTTTGCCTTTTAGAACCCCGTTCCCTTAAATAAGACTTCCCGTACTTGCTTTATCTAATTTATGACTTCCGGCGTAGTTGGTTTAGGATTTGGAAGAGTTTAGAGTGAAATATTCCCATTTGATTCCTTAGGATTTTTCTTAAAAGGCTAAGTTTGACTTTGGTCAGCATTTTGAGTAAACGGACTCATATTTGTGATTTGATGGTCTTGGAGGGTCCGTAGAAAATATGGGACCTGGGCGTATACCCGGAATTGGATTCCGGGTTCCCTAGCCCGAGTAATGAATTTTTATTAGAAATTGTTTATCTGAAATATGAAGGATTTAAAGAAACTAATTAATGATTGATTCCATGGGTATCAGGCTCGTATATTGGTTTCAGAGCCTGGTACAGGTCTGGTACAACATTTAAGACTTGCCGGCAAAATTTGGTATCAATACGAGTAGTTTAACTGCGTTTTGGCTCTTTGGAGGAAAATTTAGAACCTGAAGTTCATAAGTTTTATTCATTTGGTTTTGGGGGTGATTCTTGGTTTTAGTGTTGTTTCGGGCATTCCGAAGGTTCGAGTAGGTCTGTCTCATGATTTCAGACATTTCGGTATGTTCGGGCGGGGCCGGGGAGCCCCGAGCGTCAATCGGACGAGGCTCAAGTGAAGTGAAAATTCTTGAGAAGTGCCGAAGCTGCTGCTTCTATCGTAACCGCACCTACAGTTGGTGTACCGTAGGTGCGAGACCGCTAATGCGGCCCAGGGAAGGGCAGGCCAAACAGCAGAAGCGGCCCCGGCCTTTTTGGCCAACATCCATAGACGCAGCCACTTGCTCGCAGATGCGGTCCCTTGATTGCAGATGCAGATATCGTTGAAGCAGTGAGTTCATTTATTACGGGTTCTAATTTCATTTTTCCATATTTCACTCCTCCATTGGGCGATTGTGGGAGCTTTTGAGAGAAGATTTCCACCTAACATCTTGAGTTTTGAATCGTTCGGCTCCAAATTAAGGGTTCGGGCTCATTCTTGGTATTGGAAGTGCACTTTGGAGCAAAGTGAGTCTCCTTTCTAACCTTGTAAGAGGAAATTGTCCCCGTAGGATAATAACTGAATTAATTGCAATTATATGCGGGGGGTTATGTACGCACTAGGTGACGAGAGTTCGTGCATAGCTACTATCATGTTAAGTCCGGGTAGTCTAGGACCCAGAAGCATGCTCCACGTAATATTCTTGTAACTTGATGATGAATTCAGATTCGTATAAATTGTGTTGGTTAAGGTAAATGAGACTAGTAGAGGAACCTTATCTTGCGTGGTCTTTTAAAAGAGAAATTGAATATTCCTGTGAATAACTACTCCTCAGATACAAATTATTGTCAGATGTCGATGATTTTATTTATACTTTATCGTGTCGCACGGGTGATTCGCGAGCGGGGTAATAGATGCATCTATGGTTCAAACCGTTCGACCCTCAGCAACGCACAATTTAATTTTATGTTGGATCGGGTTGTACGTCCCTCGGTGTTACTTGCGTATTCTTTACTTAGTGCTTCCATGTGAGCTGAACCTTATATATGCCTTGGAACATAAATGGATACCCATGATATTATTTGAGTAAATAATTGATAATCCTTGCCTTAACATGCTAATTAATAGTGCTATCCATGCTTAGTATAATTTCATACACAAAATTATTGACCCTAGTAAGTATCAAGTCGATCTCTCGTCTCTACTTCTTCGAGATTAGAAGGGATACTTACTGGGTGCATATTTTTAATGACTCATGCTACGCTTCTGTGCTTAATTGTACAAGTTCTGAGGCAAGTGTCTCTGGCTATCAGACTGGGATGTATCCTTGAGTGGATTTCGAGACTTGCACGGTGAGCTGCTCCTCTTCTCATGCCGTTCAGTATCCTGGAGGAGTCTTTCTTATGTATTTTTGTTGTCTATTCTATTTCGGACAGTAGGATAGTGTGATTCTTTTATATATTCTACTAGTGGCCCATAGCTTGTGACACCAGTTCTTCGCACACACATTAGTAAACTGTTTTTTTGGGATTGAACGATTATGTTGGCTTTACTTATCATTTTTGATTTTTGTTTCAACCTAAATGAGTGATTACTATTATTTTGGGTAAAATTATATGAGATCTTATTTAGTATTTTCCGCATTGGATTACCCGGCAATGGTGTTGGGCGCCATCATGACCTAATCTGAAAATGGGTCGTGACACACTTCAATTAAGGCAATAAGGTCCAAAGAAATGCTAACAACATTGTATAGAGCATGTAGAGGTGAAACTAGCAAATAGGAAACTCAATCATGTCAGAACAACTTCTTACTTAGTGAATTTAAGGACCTATGAACCCTAAAAGGCAAATTTTCCACAATAAGTCCGAGCACGCACTCGTCACCTCGCATACACGGACTACAATTAGCGTAGAAGACTCAAATCCTAAGGAAAATTCCTCCCC